>JAEMPF020020326.1:14737-32727 GCA_022496165.2 Catalaphyllia jardinei | reverse complement strand
ATTTTAGCTTGCGAAAGCGTACTAGCACCTGTGAAACGTACACTAACGTAGACTGCGTAGCTTTGTGGTTTAAGCGATTGTTTAGCCAAATTGCTTAAAAACCGCCAAGCTACACAGGCTAGCACTAACCTGAGAAGCCCAGTCGAGTCTTGATATGTTGGCTTGTGTCAGAAAAATAAGTCCCGATATGGACACCCGTGAAGAAAATGACAAAAGAAAGCTATCAATAAACAATACAACTGCAATCAATGTTGTCAAAGCCTACACGCAATTAGGAAGCCATATTTTCGATAAATGAAAACAGACATAGTAGTTATGTTAGTGGGTTATAATCCCCTTTACTGGGTTCCCCTTGAGTCCCTTAGGATTCCCTCGCAAAAAGTGGGTTCCCTTTATTAATATGCATAACGGTATAGTCAATGACGTCACCTATTGTTATAACCTAGAGACAAAATGCGTTCCTCCATACTAATGAAGTGTCTAGCTAGCTAGGTAAAAATGGGTTCCTCCATACTGATAAGCCTACAATGAAAACAATAAGGTTTCCCGAGCTTGCCTGATCTCTTTTAACCCTGATTGGCTCATGTAGGATCTATTATCTGTTCACAATATAAGCGCCAACTTTATCGCAAGCGTCATTACTTCATTCAACTTGAACTTGCTGAAAATTTTTCGAAACGTTTACTCCCTTGATGATGGCAACATTGTTGATCTTCAAGCTGCTTTTAGCGCTTGTTTAACTGTCTGCGACCTGGAGATGTTGACGGACTCTGTTGAAATCCCAGAGAATTTCATGCCATTGGCGTTTGCGCGATGGACAGGACTGACTGTGCAAGAACTCGAAGTAAGTTCAAGTATGAGTAACTAACATCAAGGAACCGCATACAATAAACACTTGTAGATCCTACGTTGGCAGTGTTTATCGTATGCAGTCCCTTGCAGTTAGTTACTCATTTATGAAGTTTTTGGACCGTAGGTCTTTTCAGATCCGATACGCTGCGTCGTTAAGCATGGTATTGGCCATGCGTTTGAATGTTTAAATGTTTAGGCTGGTCTTGTCCAGCCGCATTTAGTTTTGGCTCTTCGAGACACCAATCGTGAAGCTTTGAACTTCTTGCGTTCCGAAACACGTGACGTGGCAACGGGTTTTTCGGAGTGCAAGTGAGTTCAAAGTAGGGAACTTGATATAGTGAATGGGTTATATTGCAATTTATGTGCGTTGCCTCTTTGGCAGCGTTACATATCTTCACTGCACAGTGCTGACGAGGCCCAAGAAGGCCGAAACAGCTGTCCACAGTTGCGATCCTGCTTTATCGGTTCCGGTCATGTTATCTGAGCAAAATGATTCCCCGCCCCGCCCCCCCCCCCCAACCCCCCTCATGGACTCCGTCCGGTCATGTTATCTGAGCAAAATGCTTCCTCTTCTCTGCTCCCCCCCAACCCCTCTCATGGGGCTGAGTTATGGGAAGCAGAGTCTCTGCAGAGCCCCACCCTCACCGGTCCACCCGTACGAGGGAGCTCCAATGCAATTTTGTTGCAATCCCTTTATATTAGAGGCAAAAAGCCTCATTTGCTCCCTTGTGGGAGCATTTCTTTTACTCTCACGAGGCGTTGTAAATTTACATTTTTTGTGCAAATTCGGCAAGCGCGTTGAGCTCGTGCTATTCTTGATATCTTTGAATTCCAAATTGTTTACAGCTTGAATTTTCTGATAACAATCGATTTAAGGCGGGGTACACGTGAAGGCTGTTTTGACGTAGCTTAAGACGGCCTTTCTGCCAGTATCTCGATCACGTTTCAGGCGACGCTAAATCTCTATGCTTATTTCATTAACCACTGTTTGGCGGTTTTGTGTAAATGTTTGGGTGATTTTTTGCCATTTTGGGAAATATTTTTTTCTCAAAGGATAGGTTAAATTGAGCAAAATATGAAATGTTGAAGATTTGATGTATTTTGAAAATTGAAATTTGAAGCGAAGAATTAGTAGACGGATACCAAACAGTCCCCTACCAACATGGGGCTCTTTTTGGAGGGGGTCAACTGTCTGGTAGTGTTTCCAACCTATTTTAATCCTAACAATTCCCTTTCAATATTACCTCAAAATTCACTCCTATAAATTCATGTTTACCCCCGCCTTAAGTTCAAGTACTTTGCTCGATCTGTGTTTTTTTAAATTCTCTTTTTCTTAACCGATAGTGTTGTATAAATCAATCTCCCATTTCTTTTACAGATTCCATCCGATCATACCGAAGATCGTTCACTTTGTACCTTTTTTCTCTAGTGGTCTCTTGATTTTGAGCAAATAATAGATCCTACATAAGCCATCAGGGTTAAAAGAGATCAAGCAAGCCCGGGCAACCTTATTGTTTTCATTGTACTAGAGTGACGCTTATTAGTATGGAGAAACCCATTTTTACCTAGCTAGCTAGACACTTCATTAGTATGGAGGAACGCATTTTGTCTCTAAGTTATAACAATAGGTGACGTCATTCACTCCACCGTTATGCATATTAATTAAGGAAACCCACTTTTTGCGAGGGAATCCAAAGGGAACCCACACGGAACTCAAGGGGAACCCAGTAACGGGGATTAAAACCAACATACAGGAACTAGTGCCCAGTCATTTTATTAAAATTCCTTTCGATCATTTGATTTTGGTAACTGACAAAGTTTTATTGCCAACTAGCTCCGCCAACTAGCGTCGCACACACAAAAATGTATACGTAATTGGCCACTCCCCATCCGGGCTTTTCAGGACCAATGTAAGCAAACACACTGAGACTCTCTGCGACCTCATCAGGATGATCCTTACTATGAACAGTTTTGAATTCAACGACACCTTCTGCATCCAAACACACGGCACTGCCATGGGAACACGCATGGCTCCATCATACGCTAACCTATTCCTCGCTAGATTCGAGACAAACGCACTTACACATGCGCCGCACCAGCCACACACCTGGTGGCGCTTCATAGACGACATTTTCATGATCTGGACCTACACAGAAGACGAACTACGCACTTTTGTAACTTACCTCAGGATGGGCTCCTGCTTACCTCAACAACATTCACCCCACTACCAAATTCACTTCATCCCATTCAGCGACATCTACTTCTTTTCTCGACGTCAAGATCTCACTTAGTCAGTTTGGCAAAGTTAATACCGATCTCTATACTAAACTGACTGACAAACACCAATACCTTCTACAATCATCGTGTCACCCTCTACATACTAAACGAGTCATTCCATTCAGCCTCGCTCTCCGATTACGACGCATATACTCTTCCGACGAAAGCTTCACATTACGCGCCAATGAACCCATCCAATACCTTAACGATCGTGGATACAACCTCTCTTTTCTCAGGTTAACAATGCCAACTGTTTTCACAGGGAAAAACAACGGGTTTTCTCAACTTCATGACAGGAAACTCACGCAGAGTTATACTACCTCGCAAGATGGTTTAACTTGTCCCAACAAGTACCGCAGCCAATCGCATCGCGTGTAGTGACAGAGGACTGCCAAACAACCTGTTCTTTCGAAACAAAACCTTGTATGCTTGTAAACAGGACGAATTGCGGAACACTTCCCAATTCTTTCGCAGTTTTACCATTCTTCCGGACTCTTTGGATGCTCAGATCCCTCGTCCAGGCCTTTACCTGTTTCACAGCGTCGGCATACAGAGTCAATTGAATTCTCGCGTTACGGGCAACCAGCAGTTCTTCCATACCAAGTTCCTTTGCCACATGCGTCGACAAGCTCAGTCCCAAGCAGCGAAAGCGAGATGTTAATTGCATCCTTTGAACGAAACTTCTTCTCTTTCCCAAAATAAAGCGAGAATCAGTACTAGTGAACTCATTGAAAGCCCTTCCTCTCCCGCCATTTTTGAAAGTTGCACAGATTTGTAATTTGAATCTTCCAAGTTATTACTGGCTTAAAATTTCCCAATAAAAACGGATGTCATGTTTAACTAGCTTATGTCGGTCTGTAAACAAACACCTAGGAAGAATGTTCAGCTAGTTAATCGGCCTAGTGAAAACACACCCACAATCCTGCCCTTCGTTCCGTTTCAAGTATCATACAAAGACACTTTAAAATCCTTTCGTCTTCCCCACGATGCACCAACGTCTTTCAAACCACACCTCTTGTTGCTTTCCGACTAACCGACAACCTTAGTGAAATTTTACAGAGGCACCCAACGAGCAAATCAAGCAAAAAAACCTTTGAGGGATATTTCTGGGCTCCTTGCAATGTTTAAAGACTGTTTAAAGAGTTGTTTTGATCAGCTAGAAAAATTTGATCTGTTCGGAAGTAGTATAGTAGTTGGGGCAACGAGCACAGTTTTAATATTATTTTCTATTTTTGATTTTGTGCTCGTTTCCCCAACCACTTATTTTTGATTTTTCTATACCACTAAATCTTTAATTTTTTATTGTTCATTTTTTTCGATTGATTTTAAAGACTGAAATTTTTCTATATTATTTTTCCAACAATTGAACACTGAAATTTTTCTAAACACTGGAAAAACTAAATAATAAAAACTAAAGAAATAAATATTGAAATCTAATTTTTATCCAGACCAAAACCCGGGACATCAGTCTGGAACAAAAACCTTGAATCATTATTGGGAAAAATATAAATTATTTTCTATTTATAATATATAATGAATCTATTTAAAACAAAAAAATTTGATATTTGTAAAGAGAAATGCAAAACATATTATATAAAATGTCAGTGCGGTGGTGAGTTTTGTTTGATGTATAAATGTATATTGAAACATATTCAGGATTGTGGAACTTATGAGATGACCATGAAAAGTATAGAATTTTTTCCAATAAAACAAAAGTTGAGATTTGTAGTAAATATAAGCTAACTTTCAATTTAGTCGTTTAATTCTATCAATTTGTCTATTGATATCTTTGGACCTATGATTTTTAACTTACTTTTTGACTTGCTTTCTGACTTACGTTCTGACTCACTTTCTGATTCTGTTTTTGATTCAGTTTCTTCTTCAATTGTTGGTGATTGTATATCTAGTCTTTTTATTAATTGTTCTTTTAACTCTTCCAATCTCCATTGAAAATCTCTAGCTATATGTTGAAACATTGAATGAAATTCTTCGCTGTATATTTTTTCAAATTCTATTTCAATTTTTGTTTCATCGAGATCAGTTTCATAATAACACTCAATCACATGCATGTAATCTTTTATTGCATGTTTATACATTTTGTCTATTATGTCATATATCCCAAAGAGAGTTTCTTTTTCTAATATTTCAATTTTGTGATTTGCTCTTAGTTCTATATAGTTTTCACAAATTAAATCCATTTATATATATTATATATTTTATTTTTATAAGTAGTATGACTTGCAACACTATTTTTCACGATGAATTTATTAATAATAATGAAATGATGTGTCCATTTTGTTGTAAACAATTAACAACAATTACTAAAGCAGTTGAGCAATGCTGTAGTGAACAGGATATGGAAAATGTAAATGGTATGAATGCTTGTATGAATTGTGGTTTAGTTCATGGTTATGATTTTGTAACAGAGAACTTCAACTTTTATGACAAAATGTATTTGATACAACAAAAATCAGTATATCATCGAGAATATCGTATTAAGAATGTGTTAGATGATATCTATATTAAGAATAATATCCAATTGACTCCTAAACAAAGGGATCAGATTCAAAAAGTATTTATTGAAATTGATAGTGTTCTTTATAAGGTTAATGATGAGCGTAAACGGATGATTAGTATTAAATTTATTATAAAGCAATTATTCGAGATGCTCGGGCTTCCTAACAAAGATATCAATGTTACGAAGTCTAAGAGGACATTGAAATATTATAAACAATATTGGGAAAAGGTTCTGTCGTTTAAAGGTGATAGAATCCAGTTGATAATTAACAAGTGAATTTTTCATCGTATTTACTAAGATACTTATCAATAATAGGACTGTTGTCTGTCACATAATCATCAATGTTCTTCATTGTATTATGAAGACATGAATTGTAATTTCCACTTCTCATCATATCCCTTATCTCATTCAAAAGATGTTGATAGCTTTGGTAACCATAAATACAATTTTGGATCTTGAGATCAAGGTTTTTATGTGACATCCAACCCTGAATCAAAAGTGCTGCTGTACTGATTGCAATCAAACTGATGCCACCAGTTGCTATGCTGCTTGCTAAACCTCCAGATGCAAATATGATGGACAATGAGTTGCCTAATAATTTCCATTCTTTGAAACGTTTCAATGCTTGTTTGTGAGCCCAACACTTTTTATGATATGCGCGATAGTAAGATTTTAATTCATTTACCTGTTCTTCTGTTAGTTCATCTGAAATGTGATTCCAGTTGAATATATTTTTCAATGGTCCTTTATTGTGGATTATACCGTTCAAAGTGTAAATACTTTTTCGTGACTCTTTCATATATATTAGTTTATATATTTATATTCATGGATGTAAATATTGGATGTAAAATGTGCTGTGTCCTACTCCACGAAGACGATTTGAATTTGATCTAAAAGAAAATTGAATATAATCACCAATTTCGAATTCAAGGACAATGTTTATAATGAATGATGTCCAATTTGATTGAGAGTCGAAAGATGAAATAAATACTGGCGTGGTTTGTTTATGGATTCTGAATGTGTCACCATTTCCTTTATAATAATCAGTGTATATAATGTGATAATAACCACTGAGTTTTATTTCTATTGCTTCATTTATTGTTGATACTATAGGGTATTTATTGAAAAGATTGAATTTAACATTTTTTGTGTTGTTGTGATTCAAATTATATGTGTAATAATAATATGTTTTTTCTATTATGAATCTATCAAATTGTGATTTTGTAATAACATCACTGTCTTCAGTACCATCAGCAACTCCTGTTATTTTTTTATTCTTCATATCTATTGGTACCTCATACTTGATGGAATCATTATTATAATAATAAATACGATCCCAAAGATTTACTGGTACATTATTGACTTGACCTTTGACACCATAAACAATAACAAAAATAGTAGTTTGGGGATTAGTTTTACTTTTCAATCTTATGTCAATATCTAAATCATCAAAACTGGGAAAGATGATGTTTTTAGAAAAATGGATGATGCTTCTTGTACTTATTCCATTTATTTTTGAATTTATTTTAATCACTGATAGAGTTCCACTTGATGCATTTATCTCATCAATTGTAATACCATCTTCAACATACATTTCATAAACCATTGTGTAAGAACCTTTTGGTAAATATACCAAATCAATTGATAGTCTGGTACTATAATAACCTATACTTGAATCATAATCAATTTTGAATTCGTAAGCTTTTTTATTCACTGAATGAAAATCTTTATTCTGAACTCCAATTTTATGAATGTCATCATCATCTTCTTTGAACTCATCATTGTCCATCACTCTTTTGAATACATTTTCTTTTTCAATGGACTCAATTGAATTCTCTTCTGATTCTTTTATTTTCTTATCAATTATACCATTTATAACTGTATTATTATCAACAATTGCATTAGCGACAAATTTTACATTAGCAGCATATGTGGCTTGGTGATCTTCTGCTTCTTTCAAATTAATTATATTTTGATTTCCCATATCTAAATTTCCAGTCATTGCTTCACTTCCATCTGTTAATAAGTAATCTATCTCAGAAATGAAACGGACTAAATAGTCTCGTGTACTTTTTAAAAGTTCAAAATTAACAGCTTTATGCTTTATTTGATCATAATTTGGATTTTCTCCATCATCTTCAACAATTGTTTTAACATTATCAATGAAATGTCCACCAGCATTAAAATCTGCATTCATTGCTACTGTGCCATCAACATGAATAAATTTACCAGTATTTGCAGCATGTTGTATTTTAGCAATTTGTGCATCAACAAATGCTTTACTGACTAAACTGTTATCATCAAAAAGTCCATCAGAATATGGTTCACAATTTTTTATTATATTTTGTTTGAGATCAAAATATTCTCTACCATCTGTATCAATTAATTTTAAAAAATTTGAGTTCAAATATCCTTTATTAACAACACTTCTCAAATCTTTTATTATAACACTATATTCATCATCTGGTTGATGATCAGAGACATTGTTAACATTGAGAATATAATTGTTTTCCATATTTAGATCTCCAAACATTGGTCTGCTTCCATCTCTGGGAAGTAATGGTGTAGTATCTATATGGACTTTTGCTATTTCAATGTCAACGTACTTCTTATTAGCAGCATTATCGTATGCTACAGGATCACCTAAACCATCAATAAGATTACCATTGAGATTTAAATTCTCAAAATAGAGAATTATATGATTATCAACAACATCACGGACATTAAAAATAGTATGGTCGAAAGTTGTTGAGTATTTACCCTTCACCACTCTTGAATAAAACAGAAATTTAATGTTTTTATTGTATTGAGAACCATAATATCTGATTTGAAATCTTATCCCATCATCTACTCCAGCTCTTCCATCAGTTGTGAATTGAATGATTGATTTGGTGTATTTACCATCAATTTTATCACTGTCAAATGTTTTCATGACGAAATGGTTGTCACCATGGACATCAAAAATTATTGTATCATCAACACGAAAACTACCAGAACTACCAATAATGAATATTTCAAAAACAGAGGTATAAGTACCACTCTCTAATTGATTACCTTTCATTTTTATACTAGACCAAGCTTGCCCACCAAAACCAGTATCATAACCTTCTTTCTCAATTATATATGCATCATTATGCGCTTTATGATTTTGAAAAAAATGGTCTTGTGATGTATTCGGTGGTTGTTTTATAGTTAATTGACTCTTGTCACCAAAGTCTTTATAAAATCGAAAACCTGGTTGTAAATGATAACTATTTTGACTGACTTTAGTATGTTCTTTCAACACTTTTAAACTAACTGCATCATTATCACCAGTAGACTCACCAATATTAGTTAATCGCTTCCCTTCAATATCATAATTATCATCATCTGTTAAATTGAATCCAACACCAGGTAACCCAGGTAGTCCACGTTTACCAATAGCTGATGATGATGAAGGTAAAAGTCCGTTTGAATAACTCATTTATATTAATAGATTATATTTTTTCATTGAAATTTTTAGTGGTGAATTTTCGTGGCTTATCAATATAAATAAAGGAATATGGTTCCTTAGTTGCTTTTTCATATGATTCTTTTGAAATACTGTTTTCACGGCAAATTAAACTCTTCTCATTAGCACTTGGAAACTCATAAATGGAGAAGTGAGAACAATTCAGTCTGATGTTTTTTGGTGTCTTATAATAACTTTGACTCAGATAAATCACACTACAATTTTTATGCCTTCCTCGTATAAAATAGTCGATTAATGGTTTTTGGTTTTTATCACATACATAATCATCAAAAATAACGATTTTTTGTGAGTCAGAGTCAAGATCTTGAACTGGAATAATTTCATCATTTCTTGCTTCAATAACATCATAACCAGCCTCATCACTTATCGGTTGAAAGATGTTTATGAGATTTTGATACTTAGACTGTTCTAAATTTTTAGCATACAGATAAACTTTATCAAAATAAAGCAGATTGTAGATGATCATATGCATTAATGTGTTTGTTTTCCCTGAACCACTTGGACCGCAAATCAGCATTCGAAAACATTGATTAGGCATGAAATCATATAGTTGTCTAAAGTTTGAGACCACATCGTCTTCAACATCACAATTTGGTATTTTCATTATATTATATTGGTATATTAATTCAACATGGTGTTCAACATTGTGTTCAACATGGTGTTCAACATGGTGTTCAACATGGTGTTCAACATGGTGTTAAACGTTGTTTTTTGTATATGATTTATCATTTTTATGTAATGTAATAATATAACAAAAATGAGTTTGCTTAAATGGAAAGAACTTGCAAAAAGTAAAACTAAATTAGGGAATAAAATTAATTACGTCCATGATCTAATCACACAGCATAAAATCGGTCAGGAGACAAGCCAATCATCATTTGAAAAGGTTTTTAAACCAGTGACAAGTAAATTAGATGATGTAATTGATAGTAATTTGGATTTAAGGGTGCCTAAAAGGAGAAAAAGACCACTAAAGAAAGGGGAAGTTCCAGATTATGGTATTGATATCGAGGATGAAGTTGAGGACATGGATTTGGGTGATCTTTTTGATGAACAACCTGTACCACCACAGCAAGAAAAACAAATAGTACCAGAACCTCCAACATATATCAATCCCCAATATCCTGAAGAGCCGCCACCAGATTATAATGACAATGAAGAAGTTGATTATGCATTAGCTGATGAGGATCGAATAAATGAAGCATTATCTGATTTAAATTTATTAAAATATGATGATATTGAATATTTCATTAATGATCCGAACATAGAAAACAAAAATAAAATTAGTCAGGTTAATGAAATTTTAAATAAAGCGATAAAAGAGAGGCAAAAATTAAATGGTTCTCAAACAAATATCAACAATAAGAAAAAGACTGGGCAGTTAACGGAAGCTCAATGGCATGATAGAAACGAACAAATAAAAAATAATAGATCCACATTAAATGAATACATCAAGTTCAACAAAGAATTGAAAAAAGAATTATCAACCAAACAAATAAAGAAAGATATTGAATCCGAAGGTTCAGGAATCAAAGGCAGAGGAAAAATAAATAAAGCGGAAAAAGAAAGGAATAGAATTAAAGGTTATAAAGCAAACGTCACAAAAAAATACAATGGTGGGGCTATATCAGAAGCTGAGAGGCAGATGTTAAACAAACGGTTAGATGATACTAGAGCTGTATTGAATGAATACATTACTCATTATAATAATAAACTGAAAACATTAAGAGGTTATGGAATCAAAGGCCGAAAAAGAAAACAGAGAGGTGGAAATGTTATGTTTTTCAACAATCCCAAACAGCTTCTCAAGAAATTAGAATTGATCATTGGTGAAACCGTTGCGGGTAACACATCAATTAAGATGAGAAATACAGGAGTAAGTATATTGGACACATTATTGAGAATGTCAACAATCAATAGACAACAATTTAATAAATTGTATAATCAATATTTTAAAGTATAATAATGTAAAGTTATAATATAAATGGATCGTGAGATTGTTTTATCATCATACAGCGTCAAAGATCAAGGAAACAACACTCCTCAGAATTTTATAACTGAATTCAAAAGGCCTATAATATTGGATAGCAATTCTCAATATGTAGTTGGTTTGAACCGAATCATTAACATGTCATTTACATGGTTCAATGTAAATTCATCATACAACAATCAGCTAATAAGATACAGCCGTGATGGCTCAAACTTCACCAACATCACTTTTCCAGAAGGAGTTTGGAACTATACTGACTTCAATACATACATTAAGGAAACAACAAAGATTGTAATACCAATAGACAATACTATTATTTATCCCATCACTCTTGAATTTGATAATACAACATTCAGGGTTACAGTCACATTAGCCAAGAATTATCAACTTGATTTAACTGCAAGCAATTTCAATGACTTGATTGGGTTTGATAAAGAAATATTGAAGAGTGAACAGAATATAGGACCAAAAGTGCCTAATCTCAGCCAGGACACAGACATTCTTAATATCCACTGCGACCTCATCAATGATTCACTTGTAGACGGTCAAGATTCAGACATCATTTATTCCTTTTCAACCAGTGTGCTTCGACCTAGTTACTCTTTTACAATTGAACCAAGAAGAGTTACATTTAATCCAATCAACAAGAATAGTATAAATAGTATCAGGATACACATTACAGATGGAAAAAGGAGATTAATTAACCTAAATGGAGTTGATACATCTTTTTCATTAATTCTAAAAAGGATAGAATAATATAACATAATATTATAATGAAACCATTTGAATTCACTAGGGTTTATCATCCAAAACTCGGTATTTTTGTGGACAAACATGTAGGATCAGGAATTATCGTTGATAATATTTTCAAACCAATGAAGATTGCCGCGTCATCTGTTGTAAAAAAGTTTGCCAAGAAATCAGGTGAGAAAGCATTAAAATCAG
Organism: Catalaphyllia jardinei; assembly: GCA_022496165.2. Taxonomy (NCBI): domain Eukaryota; kingdom Metazoa; phylum Cnidaria; class Anthozoa; order Scleractinia; family Caryophylliidae; genus Catalaphyllia; species Catalaphyllia jardinei. Next base: position 20,634 of record JAEMPF020020326.1, on the reverse strand, counting down.
TAGGTGAAAGGGTAGGTAAAAAGACATCTGAGAAGTCGGGAGACTTGATAATGAAAAAGCTTAGGAATATGAGAATTGGTGATGTAGGACAAAGAGCTAAAATAGTTCCACCACAGCGAGAAGAAAGTACAGATATGATTATTGATAGACTGATATCAGGATCAGGTTTGAAAAGAAGGAGGTAGAGTAAAATTATGTAATATATTAATATAATGGCTTTCAGAACAAGTGAATATTTGCAAAGATATGAGTTGGTTCGATTTCAGTTGAATGATGTTATTAATGCCCCAGCTAAAAGTCAAAACCAACAAAAAAATGGGTATAAGTTCACAATCAATGACAGATCTGCATTCTATGATTGGTACAATGCTTATTTTGAGGTGCAGTTTCAGTTACAGGTATTGGCTGATGGTACAGGTCTTCCAAATGCAACCCGGGCAACAGTTATTAATGGAGCTCATTCATTAATTAACCATTTGACAATAAAGAGTGCTGGTAAGATTGTATATGAAACTGATAATCTTCATAAAGTAACTTTTGTTAAGAACCTCTTGGAATACAGTGATGATTTCAGCAGATCGGTGGCTAAAGATAGTTTTTGGTATCTGGATGTAGCAAATTTAGCTGATATGACTGCTGCTGGAAATACAGGATTTGAGGCTAGACGAAATTTAACAAAAAAAATTGGTGAAGGTGGTGGAGCTGAGGATGCTTCCCAAGATGTTAATGTAATTATACCTCTTAATCGATACAGTTTCTTTGAAGAGTTACATGATAAAATGTTGGTCCCAATGCAACTTCAGTTCGATATACAGTTACAGAATGACGATGAATTAATATATAAAGCAGCCGCGGCAGCTGCTAGTCGAGTGGTTGTTAATAGATTCTTACTTTGGGTTCCGAGACTAGTACCAAAGGACACTTTATACGATAAGTTTATTGCATCCTTTTTGTCAAAAGGTTCTTGGATGTATAAAAGAGAATTGTATTCAGCTTCCAATCCAACACAGAGCAGTGGATTCTTCCAGATATCACCAAGTATTGACAGTGTTGTTTCCGTCTTTGTTTACCTCCAACGAAATAAAACAAACATTGCAAATACAAATCCTTACCACTTTGATACTTTCAAACTGAATGCGGATAATAATAATAGCAGTCTCTCGTCATGTAGATTGGAATATGGAAATGGAGTATTCTATCCAGAAACTGAATACGATACAGAATCAAAAGTAAGGATCTTCAATGATGTGATGTCATATGGAATGAGAAAGAATAATTACAATAGTGGCACCCAACTCAATATGTCAAATTACAACTCTCTCTATTCTATCATATATTTTGATTTGTCTTATCAAACAGAAAAAGTAACTAGAGACCCGAAGCAATTGATATTCAGGTATAAACTGAGCGCAAATAGTGATGCAAATTTCCGTGTCCACGCCGTCGTCTTATATGATGAGACTATCATCATCGACAAGGTGGGAAATGAATTGGTTATAGTATAAAAGCAAAAATGAGACATCCTTAATTCAGATATGTTTTGTAATAGAAAATTATATAACATATATTATATACAAGAAATGACTCAACTTTTTGCAATAAATGTTAAACTATCAAAAAATCAGAAGAAGAATATTGGTGATGCTTATAGTAAAAGAGAAACAGTCGTCATAAGGCTAACTAATAACTCTCTTCATGGGAATGACACTCTACATGTCCCAGCTACAGTGAAGAATAGATTGGAGAAGAATCGGAAATTGAAGAAAGGTATGGACATCAAACTTTCCAAGACTAATATCACAAAGCAAGTTGGTGGCAGTTTACTAACCTCAGCTCTAGCTCTTGCGCGTGCATTTGCACCAACCATTGCGAAAACTATGGGATTGGCAGCTTTAGCAGGGGCATCTAGTGCAGGAGCACAACAAATTGTTAAAAAGATATCCGGAAAAGGAGTACAAAAAGGTGGTTTCCTCATTCCACAAAATAAGATTGATAAGCTCATTGCAAACAAACACCTACTAACTGCAAAACAAAAGCAGGACATTCTATCTGCCCTTCAATCAGGTTCAGGTGTTCATATAAGACCAACAAAAAAACAATCAGGTGGTTTCCTTGGTACTTTACTTGCTAGTTTCGGGATTCCAATGGTTTTAAAAGCTTTAACTGGAAAAGGAGCCCCAAAAATTGGAGCACCACCTTTTGGTGGAAGAGGAGCTCCGAGAATGGGTGCATATAGGTCGCCACCGTTTTTTGGTAATTGGGGTGACAACACAGTTGGTATGGGAAAAAAAAGACAAACAAAAAAAAAAGGAAAGGGTCTACTATTAGGACCAAACAGCCCGTTCAATCAAATTCCACTTCTAGGAGCAATACTTTGAAACCTAAATTCCATAAAAACATACCATTAAGCAATCATGATCTGCTAAAATGGTGCAGATATCTCAACATCCCAATCAATGATGTTTTATCAAGAGATGGTAATGTTCCACATAATCATAACCAAGCATTATTTATTTACAATCTTGAACCATCATATATGAGTGGAAGCCATTGGGTAGCTACTTATGTAAAAGATGGTGTGATAAATTATTTTGATAGTTTTGGTATGCCTCCTTTTCAAGAAATGGTAAATCATGCGAAAAGAAAGAATTTGACTTTGCTCCATCAAAATAATCAAATTCAAAATATAAAAACAACCACATGTGGATACTTTTGTTTATACTTTTTGAATGAAATAAATAAAGGAAATTCATATTATGATTTATTAAAAGTGTTCAATATATATGATACAATGGATAATGAGAGATTCATTGAATATTATTTCAAAAATATCTAAATTAAATATATAAAATGACAACAAAAACATTAAAAAATACAATAAAACCATATTGTGGAATGAAAACAACACCTCCAAATAAAAGAGTTCGTGGAACTTCTGATCAATGTTTAAAATCAGGTCAAGTCAGATATTATGGCATTATGAATATTGAAAATCAAATCAAAAAATTTTTAGATGATAAAAAAATGTTAGCAAGTGTCAGAAAAAAAGAAGCCAGAAACAAGGTAAAAGAAGCCAAAAATAAGGTAAAAGAAGCCAGAAACAAGGTAAAAGAAGCCAATGAAGCAATAAAAAAAGCAAATGATGCTGACAAAGACGTCAAAACCATGGAAAAAGCAGTCAAAAAAAGAGGAAGACCAGTTGGAAGTAAAAACAAAACAACACCTCAAAATAAACCCGATAAACCCAGTAAACCAAGAGGAAGACCACCTGGAAGCAAAAACAAGACAAAAAAATAACATTTCAAAATAAAATCAAAAATATATAACATATATATATACATGGTAAAATCATATTGCGTAAAACAGAAGAAACAAACTGAATGCGTTCCAGGGAGTGAACGATATGCTCAAGCCAAAAATGGGCGTATGATGTTAAAGTGCACTTGTGCTGAATGTGGGATAACAAAAACCAAATTTGTCAAGAACAAGGGAAACTGATTGAGCCCTCACAAGCTGGGGGCTTACTAGGAGAACAACTGCTCAAAAGTTCAATGAAAGGATTAGTAAATCTTGGAAGAATAGGTGCTTCACAAGCTCTCCAATCTAATTATGCAAAACGTAAAATAAAAGAAACAGCAAACAAATATCTCGATCAAGCTTTGGATAGTTTTACATCAGATTTATCTAAAAAAATATCACCAATAAAAGGAAAAGGACTACCAATACCATTTCCATTTGTTGATTTCAAAAAAGGTTGGAATGTATTAACAGCACCAGGATTATTCAAAGGACCTGAAGTAAGTAAAAAAGAAGCAAGAGAAATTGTAGCCGATTACAAAAGTCAGTACAAAGCTTATAAAAATAGAGGAGGCACAAGATCATATGGTTCATGGATAAAATGGAAAGGTTATGGTGGAGGATTAGACATCCATAATGCTATTCTCAAGGTTGCACCAAAAAAAGGGTTTGTGATGCCTGGACATAAGTATACAGGCCCTGGTAACCCTCTTGAAGAGCAACTGAGGTATGATCCCAACACTGGTCAGATACTTGAGATATATCAACAACCAACTGGAAAAACAGATGCAGTAAGTATGCAGCATGATGTTGATTACTCAGTTTGCGGTAATAAACCAAAAGGTGATCAAGTGAAGTGTAAGAATGAGGCTGATCGTAAGATGGTTAAGGCTCTCGATGCCATTCCATGGAAACAACAACAATGGGGCCATACTATTGCCAGAAATGCCATAGCAGCTAAGTCAAAATTAGGCATGGGTGTTAAGAAGTCAAAAAACGGGAAAAGCCGTCGAGTGAAGAAAACTGGCAAGAAAAATTAGCTGATGAGTTACATACACCCATAAAACGGAATTTCACTCGGCGGCGTGTAATCACAAATCATATCGATGAAATATGGGCAAGTGATTTGGTTGAAATGCAGCAGTTCAGTAAATGGAACAAAGGTTATCGATATCTTCTAATGGTTATTGATGTATTCAGCAAATATGGTTGGATAGTTCCATTGAAAGATAAGAAAGGCGAATCTGTCACTAAAGCATTCAAAACAATATTCAAAGAAGGTAGAAAACCACAATATATTTGGTTAACAAGGGAAAAGAGTTCTATAACAAACATGTGAAAGACCTATTAGAGAAAAATGGGATACAAATGTACTCAACTGAGAATGAAGAAAAGTCATCAGTAGTTGAAAGATGGAATAGAACAATTAAATCTAAAATGTGGAAGCAGTTCACAATTCAAGGTAATACAATGTATCTTAACATGTTACCAAAACTATTAAATCAGTACAACAACACAAAACATTCAAGCATAAAAATGACACCAGTTGAAGCTTCAAAGAAAAAGAATGAGGGTATAGTTTACTTCAATTTATACGGTGATATGGAAACATCAACACAGAAACCAAAATTTAAAATAGGTGATAAGGTCCGAATATCTAAATACAAACGGAATGTATTCGATAAGGGTTATACACCAAACTGGACAGAAGAAGTGTTCATAGTTGATAATATCCAATACACTAATCCAATAACATATAAAATAAAAGATCTCAATGATGAATACATACAAGGGAGTTTTTATGAACCTGAATTATTAAAAGCCAAACAGGATGTATTCCGAATTGATAAAGTCATTCGCAGAGATTATAAGAAAAAACAAGCTCTGGTGAAGTGGAAGGGATACAGTGATGATTTCAACAGTTGGATTCCAATGAAGGATTTAAACACACTATAAAATCTCATAAAGAAATTTTATCAATATATAATATAGAAATGAAATCTGATATTGATTATAACAAAACAGATAGATTTGGAGACACGGATTTGATATGGGCATGTAAAAATGCTATAGAATCTATAGCTTTGAAGCTATTAGAGTTACCTAATATTGATTATAACAAAATAGATAAAAATGGAGACACACCTTTGATATGGGTATGTAAAAATGGTATTGAATCTATAGCTTTGAGATTATTAGATTTTCCTAATATTGATTATAATAAAACAGATAAAAATGGAGATTCAGTATTAATATTGGCATGTCGCAATAAAATGCCACAGGTCGCTTTGAGATTATTAGATTTACCAAATATTGATTACAATAAAACAAATTAAAATGAGAAATTGTGAATTTAGGAAATATATGAAAGTGTTTTAAACACAAGTTATGTAATCTTATATTGATAAGATGATATAGTATGATTATCATATTATATCACAAATTACAGTTATCAAGACTGATTTTTGCTATTAATGATAGCCAAAAATATAATTACTTTTGGCTATTACACTTTTTTCTATGGAAATACTTGGTGTTATTATTGATTACTTTATCACAGTTTGGACATCGGTATTCCTTGTTTCGCCATTCCATGAGGT
>JAEMPF020020326.1:0-11737 GCA_022496165.2 Catalaphyllia jardinei | reverse complement strand
AAAGATATCAAGTTGTCAATCAAATGATAACAAATCATATACTGAAGAATATCAAAAGCATACTGATTGTGGATTTGGTTATAAGGTTGTATGTTTTTATGATGATAAATATAGTCAACCAATTAAAATTTATAGAGGTGAAAAAGCTGTTTATACATTTTTAGAATACATGTTAGATGAAGTAAAATATTGTAAGCAAATAATGAAAAAAGAATTCAATAAACCATTGAATATGACAAAAGAAAATGAAGATGAATTTCAAAAAGCTAATGAATGTTACATTTGTAATAAAAAATATACTGATAAAGATATTCAAGTTAGAGATCATTGTCATATAACTGGTAAATATAGAGGATCAGCTCATCAAGAGTGTAATTTACAACTTAGATTAAATCCAGAACAAATAAAAATACCAGTCATATTTCATAATTTGAGAGGTTATGATTCTCATTTTATAATGCAAGAAATTGGATCTATTGTTAAGAATTATGAATATGTTAATAAAAGTGGAAAGAAATATCAAATGAATATAAATGCAATTCCCAATAATATGGAAAAGTATATAGGTAAAGTATATAGGTAATCACTTGACTTTTATTGATAGTTTTCAATTCATGAGCTCTAGTCTTGAAAAGCTTGTCAGTAATCTACCAAAAGAATCATTGAAGTATACCTCAATGAGGTTTAAAGGTACTAAGCTTGATCTAATGTCTAAAAAAGGAGTTTACCCCTATGACTTCATGGACAGCTTTGATAAGTTTAAAGAAAAGCTACCAACAAAAGAAGAATTCTATAGTATTTTAAATAATGAACATATATCAGAAGATGATTACAAACATGCTCAAAAAGTTTGGAAAATATTTAATTGTAAAAATATGGGTGATTACCATAACTTATACTTACAGTCAGATATTCTTCTACTTGCTGATGTATTCGAAAACTTTAGGAAGACTTGTCTTGAATATTATAAGCTTGATCCATGTCATTATTTTACATCACCTGGATTGTCATGGGATGCCATGTTAAAGATGACTAATATTAAACTAGAATTGATGACTGACATTGATATGTTTCAGTTTATTGAAAAAGGTTTACGAGGTGGAATAAGTTACATTGCCAATCGATATGGAAAAGCAAATAATAAATACATGAAAGAATATGATGAGAAGGCGCCCTCAAAGTATATCATGTATCTTGATGCTAATAATCTTTATGGCTGGGCAATGAGTCAATATATACCAACTGGTGGATTCAAATGGATGACACAAAAACAAATTGATAAATTAGATCTTGATAAATATCAAGAAGACAATAAGAAAGGTTTGATTATGGAAGTAGATCTTGATTATCCAGAAAAGTTACATGATCTTCATAATGATTACCCATTAGCAGCAGAGAAAATTAGAGTAACTGAAGATATGTTATCAAAATATTCCAAGAAGATTGCTAATAAATATAATATATCAATCGGTTTAGTTAATAAATTAATTCCAACATTAAATAAAAAAGAAAAATACGTTCTTCATTATAGAAACTTGCAGTTATATCTCAAACTTGGGATTAAATTAAAAAAAATTCATAGAATACTTGAGTTCGATCAATCTCCATGGTTAAAGCAATATATTGATTATAATACAGAAAAAAGAAAAAATGCTAAAAATGACTTTGAAAAAGATTTTTTCAAATTAATGAATAATAGTGTATTTGGAAAAACTATGGAAAATATCAGAAAGCGTGTTGATGTAAGATTAGTCACTGATGAAAAAAAGTTATTAAAATTAACTAGTAAGCCAACTTATATTAGTTGTAAGATATTTAATAAGAATCTGGTTGCTGTTCATAAAATAAAAGAAACCCTAACTTTAAACAGACCAGCATATGTAGGTATGTGTATCTTAGATCTTAGCAAAACATTAATGTATGATTTCCATTACAACTATATTAAAGAAAAATATGGAGATAATGCTAAACTATTGTTTACTGATACCGACAGCTTAACATATGAAATAAAAGCTGAAGATGTTTATAAAGATTTCTGGAATGAAAAATATAAATTTGATAATAGTGACTATCCAAAAGAGTCACCTTATTATGATAATAAAAATAAGAAAGTAATTGGAAAGTTTAAAGATGAAGCAGCTGGAATTCCAATTACTGAATTTGTTGGATTAAGATCAAAGATGTATAGTTACATTAAAGATAATAACAATGTTGGAAAGACTGCTAAAGGAATAAAAAAGAATGTAATCAAAAATAATATAACACATGACAATTACAAAAATACTTTATTCAATAATGATCAGATGTATCATAAAATGAAAACAATAAGAAGTGAGAACCATCAATTGGGAAGTTATGAGATAAATAAAGTATCACTCAGCTGTTTTGATGACAAGAGATATATTCATGAAGATGGAAAGACAAGTTATGCTTATGGTCATAAAAAAATCTAATTTAATTGTTCTAAAGGTTTTTGTTCCAGACTGATGTCCCGGGTTTTGGTCTGGATAAAAATTAGATTTCAATATTTATTTCTTTAGTTTTTATTATTTAGTTTTTCCAGTGTTTAGCAATATTTCAGTGTTCAATTGTTGGAAAAATAATATAGAAAAATTTCAGTCTTTAAAATCCAATCGAAAAAAATGAACAATAAAAAATTAAAGATTTAGTGGTATAGAAAAATCAAAAATAAGTGGTTGGGGAAACGAGCACAAAATCAAAAATAGAAAATAATATTAAAACTGTGCTCGTTGCCCCAACTACTATACTACTTTCGGATTTCTTAGCTGAAAGTAGAAGAAATTGTTAGCGAGAAATTGTTAGCTGAACGGTACCTTCGAAGAACGTCTCTACGAACTATTTGCTTACCCGAAAATGCTAGACGACCTTTTTAAGAGCCAAACCTGCAAAAATATCCCTTGCGAAAATCTAAGGGACCATTTCCCCCTGGAAATCCCTGGTTGCGAATCTTTTAGGTGATGTTTTAGTTACGAAATCAGTAGCTTTTCGTCAATGCATTATCCGAATGTCTAAGAAGGAGTAGACTCTCCCGAACAGATATTTCATCGAAGTTTATCGTTGGGTGCCCCCGATTTTGGTCAGATCTAAATTACGTACTGATAAACAAACTAACGTCTCAAAGGGATCCTTCCGTTGCGGCAAAAATTGCATCTCTTGACGCTATATCACCGACGGCCGTACAAATTATACTTTTTCTGCCACTGGGGAAATGAGAACCATTTATGTTCATATCGACTGCAACTCTAAAAATAGGTCCGCGGTGCGGACATGTGTGGCTTACGAGTTACCCTGGTCCCAGAGGTTTTTCTTGCCTCTTCGCGGCTCTGGTTCTCTCATTTCATGCAGAGGAAAATCAAGAAAACCCTCTGGGACCGGGATACTTGCGAGTCGAATTTTTACATGTAATTGGAATCCTGTAGATTTTCCTGTATGTGGATTGGGTTACAAAAAATTGATTCACGTACACGATTACTGAGTAGATGTTTGAATTTTAAAGAAAATTGTTGGGGAAGCCTGACAAATTGTAGGGGAATGATCTGTGATAGACTAGGATCCCGTCCAGGGAGAGTAGAAATAGTTCTAGCCGCTTCATGCTACAAAAATGGGGATAACCTCAAGCTGCTATGAGCCCGTCGGCTCCAAGGCTTCACTTTTTAGATAATAGGAGGGCAGGACCGATCTCTATTGTCAGAACCTATATCCTCGTTGGAGAAAATTTCACGATTTAGAATACTCCAAATCAGAACAGGACCCAGTTGGTCAAAAAATGGAAAGAACGCTAGTTGTTCAAATGGTAAATCACTATCTAATGGACAGGTGTTGGCAAAACAAACCAGGTTATCTAGTGGATGGGCGCGCGGCGGTATCCGTTCTTGAGTAGTGGTTGGTGATCGCACTTCTTTCATTTAAGTGGTATCTTTTAGGGTTCTAATGAAGCTCAAGCAACTTCCAGATTATTCTCCCTTAAGGATATCGTCTGACGCGTATTGCGTGCCTATTCATAGGGGTGTTCCCGACTCTGCACTGCCGGGTTTCTAAATGTCCAACACGAAGTGAAGGAGTGAAGGGGTGATACAAGTTAGATCAAAGTGGCTGTTAGCCACTGAACTTGGAAAATAAATTATGAAAGGATGTTATGGAGCATTGCTCGTTAATGAGGTACTCGTGATGTGAGTGCAGTCTAGGTTTCGAACAAGCGCAAGCGCATAAAACCTTATCCATTCAGGGTTGTGTTGTCATTTGTAAAAATAGAAAAAAAAGTTTAAGGTTAACAAACTGTTTGTTACTGAGGCCTGCTTACACGTTTTCATTACATGTATTTGTACATGTTTTCTCTGTGCTGCAGTAAAAAAAAACGGCAAGATGATTTTTTTGGTCAAAACTGAGGTTTAACACTTTCAAATACTTGTAAGTAATGCACAAGTTGATACATGCTGGATCGTCACGCGAAAGGTTAAGAGTTCAAATCCCATTTGTGTATGCATGCTTTTCATGTTTTGTTTTCTTCTTCACTGCTTTCTCTTTTCCTGCCAAAAAAACCATTTACAGAAAGGTTGTGTGTGTGTTTGTGTTTGTGTTTCTTGGATTAAAAGAAAAGGCAAAATCATTCCTTTTAACCAGTGCGCGACATAGCACGGCTGTGTCTGTGTCTGTTGGATTGTGCCAGGAGAACTAACTCGTGACACGATCACCTGAAAACAATTACTCGAACCCAAGCTTACAACCAAGACTACTAGCTCGCCGCAGACACTAGACCACGTGACAGGCGCTCGACTCTCGTAGACAAATAAATAAATAAATAAATCAGGCGATACCATAATGTGGCTTTACACTTCGTGTAAGCCACACAAAAATCTTATTTACATGATACATTGTCTACGTTGCAATAAACAGTACATGGGTGAATCGAAAAGACGACTTAAAAACCGCTTTATAATGAACACCGACGACCAGTAGACAGACCCACCCCTTCCTCCAGACCCACTGCAGTTTCAGACCATTTCCTTTCCAACAATCATTTACCTAACGACATAGAACTTATACCACTAGAACTGATACATTCATCTCGTGACGCGTTACGCAAAGCCAGGGAAGCGTACCCTATCGAAACTGAAAGGGGTCAAGCTCTTTAACCCAAAGGTATAAACAAACGAGAAGAAATTTAATCTAATGTTTAACCTACTATTTATCCCTTATGTGTTATATAAATTTTATTGATGTAAAGTGTATATGAAATAATTCATATTTGAACTGCGGTTATAGATGCAAGTGAAGTATGATCCTCGCAGTGAATTTTCCAATTTAAGCAATTGGAAATAAGAAGCCTGAAAAAAAAATGAATTATTTCATATACACTTTACATCATTTCACTCCTTACGGGAGATATGAACTCATTAAATTGACCTTGCTCCCAATGTGTGGCTTCATAGCTCAGTTGGTAGAGCATCGCACCGGTATCGCGGAGGTCATGGGTTCGAATCCCGTTGAAGAACCTGTTTTTTTTTTCAGGCTTTTTATTTCCAGTTGCTTAAATTGGAAAATTCACTGCGAGGATCATACTTCACTTGCATAAATTTTATTATCGTCATTCATTAGTTTGTTCAACGGTTTAGTTTTTATTGATTTATATTTTTGTTATCTTGTCTACTTTTTATTGTAATACTATATAGACTTTTATCTTTGTTGTTTAAATTGTTACGTCTTTTCTCATTTGTAAACATTTCCTGAAGAAGTCAGACCGTGGCTGACGAGATATTGGAAATTATATACAGTCAACCCCAACCGTACGGTCAGCCTTTCTGAGTTCAGTTTCTTCAAACATAACTTAATTAAGAATCCCAACTGGCGGGAAGCAGACCAGTTGGCTATTTACAAGCGTGGCCGAGTAGCTGAACTCGGGGCTACCGAGAACAACATCAGCTAGCGGTCAAAACGATTTTAAATCCGGCGCTCTTAGGCATTTCATTGCATATATTAGATTTTTATTTTTAGAGCTAGGACCACCTCCAGGTGAACTCGGAGGCCTCCTGTTGAAATATTAAATTATGTTATTATTATTATTATTATTATTATTATTATTAAAAAAAACATTGGCATAGTGATCAATCTCAAATGGTGCATAGAGAAAAATAATACGGACCCCATGAGAACATACTTGAGTGTCCTAGTTATGCAGGTTGCCGCATTATAGAGGTAGAGATCCAGATTAGCTGAATTTTGTTTACGGAAGGGTTCATTACAATGAGTTGCCCGTATTGTTTACACTGTAGGCAGCTTGTTCAGTTGAGGAAAGGACACCAGAGCTGATTTTCAAAATTGTGGCAAAGAGAGTTCATCTTACAGTCTGTAAATACGACAGAAGCTCGTGGAGTGGAGAGTGTGGAAATTACGATCCCCGTTCAAATATGCCAATATGTTGACTACTTTTTATCACCGATGATACGTCTGAGTACTTTGCGTTAAATCGATGAAATATATCGATAATCTTCAGTACAGTATACAGCCGGATTACAAACCTAAAACAAATATATGGTAAATTTAAATTGATAAAATGTACTAGTGAAAATTTGGTAAGAAAAATAATATACACAAGCGAAAATAAGCTATGCGAATCTCAGCAGCAAAAATACTCCCAGTAATAACTCACTCTATTACGGCAAATGTTGGGTTCTTTGGTATTTTATGTGTTAACAATCATTCGGAGACTTGATCAGTGTTCCAGTATATGATGATGATAAAACTTGCCTCGTGTTTACACCAGACAGTCTCATCATGCAGTGCTTTCACGTGCACTCAAAGTTTTGGGATGATAGCTTAGTCCAATCATTTTCTTTGCACGCAAAATTCCTTTCAAATAATCCACATTTACCCAAATAATTCAAACAAAAGCCAACCACAAAAGACTTTTAAACAAAAGTAAGTTCAGGAATATCTGGAAATGCAGGCATGTAGAGAGACCAAAGAGAGTAATAGAAATTCACTTTGTTAACACTTTCCTTTTATTACGACTGCATGCTTTAGTTTCCAGGTTCTCTACAGCCTTACAACATAAGTTACTATACGCCTACATTCATTGAATCAATTGAATCAGGCATGTTGAACCCTCTAACAGACGCACATGTTTGGTGGACAGTTGCCAACCGCACAGTTAGCAACGCACCATGCATCCATGTTAGCATTTCCCACCCATGCACCTGCCGCCTTACATGCTCCAGATCCACCACCTTCACCGCTGGTAGTAGGTTTTGGAGGAGCGATGGTTGTCCCCGGTTTAGGGGGTTTTGTGACTGGGCTGTCTGTCACCGGGGGTTCGGTTCCTGGGGGAAATGTTGGTTGTACTCCGGATGTGAGGTAATCCTTAACCGCATTCATCAGTGGGTACTTGCCTTGTCCGCAATGCTGTCCTGAGAAGTCGTCCAGGTCAATGGCCCAGAACATAACACCACGGAGGGAATTCTTCTTCACCACATTATCGATCTTGTAAATCAAACTCTTGGGATTATCAAATCCCACCCAGTCCTTTCCTCTATAGCCATATGGCGCCTTGGCTGCGTTATTTTCCACCACGGTGAGACCCATCTTACAAATCTCAAAGTACGCCAGAAACCCTTCAGCACCAGTATACTTCCCCTTGGGTGTGTAAGTGTAGTCTCGACCGACTCCAAGGCCATTGTTCCCTGGGTTTGCGAGGCCAAACGCTCGTCCGTATGTCCCTAAGCCCAGGACAATCTTGCTAGCGGGCATGCCCTTCCGGATACCCGGCTTCTCCCAGGTATCTCTGTTGTTAATCCAGTACCAGACTGCAAACGGAAGCGTGAGTTTATCTCCCTTAGGTCCCATAGCAGTGTGGTGACCGGTCTTAGGTTCCCAAGTACCGTGAAGGTCGTAGGTCATGATGTTGATCCAGTCTAGTGGCTTCGATATCCCCTCAATATCGTACGCTCCTTTGATAGTCCAGAGTCCTGCTGCTACTGCTGCTGTTAACAACAAGCGTTCCTTTCCAGACGCTTTGGCTTCAGCCTCGAATGCAGCTCTCAGTTCATTGCAAAGGAGAGTGAATCTTCCTTTATCACTCTTGGGAGAGCCACCACGCATGCCTGGATACTCCCAGTCTAGATCCAAACCATCGAATCTAAATTTCCTCAGGGTGTCAATGGATGACTTGATGAAGATCGCACGTTTCTCTTTCGTTGCCACCATCTTAGAGAATGGGCTATCTTTTTCTTCGTGAGTCCACCCACCAACAGCAATTTGTGTCTTCAGCTGTGGGTTGACTTTCTTTAGTGCGTTGATTCTGTTGTAAAGATCATGGTCGTTTTCCTCATAAATCTCCATCTTATGTGTGGTGCGACTGACTTTTGCAAACGAGTGAATCACGTGGGTACAGAGGAATGGATCGATATCTTCAGGCCAGAAGGTTCCACCTTTGGGTCGATACTGGGACCAGTTGGTGTAGTAACATATTCTGACATACTCAGATGCTACCAGATGAATACAGCCCAGGAGAAGAAGGAGTAAAACTCGGTTCATTCTGACTCAGGTACAGGATATGGTTGTATGACTAGCACAAGCTACAAAACATTTCTTAAAAGAAAAAGGGTGTTTACATTTGTCGAAAAAAGAAAGTGATGGTTGTCAAATGACTACGTCCATGTTTGAGACCTTGTCATGCTAGCACTAATGTCTTTGTTCATCTGTGAAACAGCTGAGAAGACTTGGAAAAGTTCAAACATGGGAGGCGTGTTGCTACCTACTATTGTCTGTTTTTACGTAAATAAAATACAGATGTATCAAACACAAAAATGGCAGTGCTAGGGGATATGGAATGCCCGTTTGCGAAAAAAGGTGTAAATCGGCATAGGAAATATGAAGGGCATGAAAAAGGTATCGCTTTCATCGAATTATTTATGCATCGTCTTTTCTCTGATAATAAATAGATCTTTTTTTAAAATGACTTTATAAGACTGTGTGTTGTAAACTGAAACTCTGTGAACATCTCTCTAACACCTCTACAATATCCCTGACTCTCAGATCTTGCTCGCGCTTTTGATAACGACCAAATAAAGTAACACTCTCTATAAATTGATATGCGTGTGAAAGGCTTTGCGCACTTCACTAAAAGAGAAGACGCTCGCGTATCGATATCGTCTGCGCATGTCCTTTCATTTCTAAATTTTCAATGTAATTCCAATGTAATTCCATAATTCCAAGCTTACTACTTAGGTATCTTTCTATCAATGAAAAGCACGTTTCTCACGTGTTTCAGAGCAGAAATTAATTCAAGAACGTATTACAATAAGAGTCCATTTGAAATATACCGAAAAAAAGGAATTATTTGTACAAGAGGCAGTTTTTAATTTAAAATGTTCCTCAGCTTCCCACAGATGAAGATTGCTTCAAGTCTTGAATAAGCAAATTTTCCTTAATTTTACAATGAAAGTCGGTTTTGCTTTTCCTGAGTGAGACGTATACGATTTTTTTCTCCGCGTGAAAGCGAGAAATAGTAGAGGTGTACACGCAGGCCGGAAATATCAAAATGATCGCATTATATGAACTGTTCAGTTTTTCCGTCGTGAATTTCAAGTTTGGCTTCCGAAACAGTGACAAAGTCTATACAAAACTGGTGTTATCGCTTCCGAATTTGTTCCTTCGCTTGCCAGTTGCATTGTTGCAAATATACCTTTCTACACAAGGACCACCTGCAACGCTCTCAAATGTCTGTAGTTATCTCTGCAAAACTGGTTGCTGGATTGCAAAGTAAATTTTTACGTAGGCAAAACAAAGCGAAGACTCTTATTCATCGACCATTTCAAATTAAGTAGAATTACAAATACAATTTCAGGGTCGGCCATGGCTTTTAGGTCTACGGTATATATGGGGATTTTTAAATCAAGTATACGGTATTTTGACGCCAAAAATTGGGCCTTTATGGGCAGTTATGGGCAGTTATGTTGGTATACCACTACCCCCCATGGCCTACCCTGACGGTGAAAACTTTGATTTAAAAAAAACTTGATGTTTGGTGTGAAGTTTTAAACTACGTACATCTTCGGAAGTGACCGTTTAGCTGTCAGTGTAAAGGTCTGTAAAGGGAACACTAATCAGGAAAACTCCAAGCTTGTATAGAAAACGTTTCTCACGGAAAAACGATTTCATTCAAGGCAGGTTGTAAATCACGAATAAACGGTGTCTTCTTTATTTCACAATATAGAGATATCTTCTGATCGTGCAGATATATACTGTGATCTGTTGAAATTGAACATTTGGAATTTGAATTCTCAGTTTCCCTATCATTCAATCGACGCTTTGGTTTTCCAACGTAAAAATCATCACGGTCCCAGTGTTACGGAAAATTATTTCGATGTTTAAACATGCCATAAATATATAGGAGGGATAACAAATGAGAGAAACCGAGTCGAGTCAAGTCTTTGTGTGAATACGCTTAGCTATATAATAAGAGTGAGCTGCCAGAGCCAGACATAATGGGTCAAGGCCTGCACAGGTGAACAGTTTACAGGTAATTAATTACACATACAAAATATCTTATCAGTATGAGAATAATAAATATATTATAACAATTATTTTGACACTTCCATTTTATTATGACTGGATGCTTCAGTTTTTCTGGTTCTCTTCAGCTTTATAATATCGAGTTATTTTCGCTTTTTGCTCAGTTCTTACTTAAGATCAGTTGGAGGACAGATTTTGAACCATACTTCAAGGTTCATAGGCTTGGTCACCCTAAAAGCATCATACTTGGTCAAATGACTATTCTCGACATTATCTTTAATGTGCTGGTGTCAGTTTATCGATTTGTTAAAATTTGAAACTCGCCCCAGTTCCCTGCTGAATTTCGGAACGGCCAATTCGCCTTACAGACCGGGGCAACCATTTCTATACCGTCCGCTGTTAGGAGTGTAAGGATGAGCCATTTTCGTTTTTAGAAACTGACTTGCTTGTCAGCTCTGTAGGAAATGTTGGCTGTACTCCGGATGTGAGATACTTCTTTACTGCATTCATCAGTGGGTACTTGCCATGTCCGCAATGCTGTCCTGAGAAGTCGTCCAGGCCAAGCGCCCAGAACATAACACCACGGAGGGAATTCTTCTTTAACACATTATCGATCTTGTAAATCAAACTCTTCGGGTTGTCGAATCCTACCCAGTCCTTATTCTTGTAACCGTATGGAGCCATGGCTTTGTTCTTTTCCACAACCGTCAGTTCCCGTTTGCAGATCTCATAATATGCTAGAACGCCTACTGCGCCCAAGTATTGGCCTTTGGGGGTGTACTGGAAATCACGCGGCGCACCTAGACCGTGCATGGATGGGTTCGCTAGGCCAAATGAGCGTCCGTATGTTGCCAGACCAAGCACGATCTTGTTGGCTGGCATTCCGTCCATGATGACTGGCTTCTCCCAGATGTGTCTGTTGTTCATCCAATACCAGACAGCGAAAGGAACGGTTAGCTTGTCACCATCCGGTCCCATAGCAGTGTGATGTCCGGTCTTGTTGTCACTCAAACCGTGAAAATCATAAGTCATTAGGTTGATCCAGTCAAGAGGCACTGCAATGCCCGCAATGTCGTACGCTTCTTCGACAACCCAAAATTTTGCTGCTACTGCTGCAGTCAAAAGCAAACGTTCCTTTCCAGAAATAATGGCTTCAGCTTCGAAGGCAGCTCTCAACTCATTACACAGGAGGGTGAATCGTCCTACG
>JAEMPF020020325.1:0-23771 GCA_022496165.2 Catalaphyllia jardinei | reverse complement strand
TGCTGTTGCTGTTGCTGTTGCTGTTGCTGTTGCTGTTGCTGTTGCTGCCAGACCCATCGCTCCAGGTGAAGGATAGCCCATCGACAACCACACTTATGCTTTTCGATCACATTCTTCCCAGTTGTATTCTATCAGCTTCAGTTCCGCATGTTTGTTCCTTCGCCAGTAGTAGAAGAAATGGGGGTACCAGATCATTTTGAAAAATGGTTTAAAAAATTACACTAATCTGATGATGTCAGTGCATGGCAACATCATACTCAGGCTTAACTTCTTAGGCAACAGAAGATAAATCGAGCTGCGTAGCAGCAATTTTTGCGCTGAGCAGTTGATGGAAGAAGAGTATAAAGCCAAGCTCGAAGGTGGGATAGATGGTGGGGAATTTCCCATGCAAAGGACAAATTGCGTTGGAGAGCTTATAGTTTGAATTTTACTGTGCATGGCAAACTACAACAACCGTGCTCAGTTTATTTAATACCACTTTATTTTAATCATTAAACCATACTATTCTAGTTTTGTTAAAACCAAACTGTGCAACTAGTCGTTTCATCTTGTTGTTTATATTTTTCATATGTATCATCATCTTTCAAATATTTTAATGTAAATTCTGCGATTGATTCCATAACATTTTATTCGCCAAGTATTAAACTATCAGAATCTCCTTTTTGCGATTAAATCCTCTATTACATCTATTACAAGAACGATTGGGTCTTCCTTATATTATTTATTTGAGGTTACTTGAAAATTTGTTCCACCATGTTTAAGAAATATTTCAAAAACGATTGCTAGTGTTTCATCGAGAAAACTGATGAAAGCATCGGCCTGCGGCCTCGTGCTTTTATTGTCTTCGAGTGAGTATTAAATAAATTGAGAACGGTTGTTATAGTTTGCCATGTTTTCAAGTGTTTCAAACCCTGATAAAACACGAAGCACGAGTTTTTGAAATTACTTCTCCATCAAAAGAAAATTAGTTTAAATTATCATTTCTCTATTTAACTGTTATATTTGAGACGTGAAATGTGCATGATCCTTAAAAAAATGTGCTTGATGTGCATGTTCCTGTCACCTAATTGCTGTGCTGTGAAAAATTTTTGAATATTCATCAACTGATGTCTCGTTGTTACCTAGATGTTTGTCAGTGCTCAGCGAACACGTTGCTTCGAAAAGCAAATGGCAGAGTGCAAATTTAGACCTCCTAAAACTAGCGAAGAAGAGGAAAAGTGGGTGGCCAGCGCGATTCCCAGGTAACGTATGCATCGAGTCTGATAAATTTCCAACGTCAGTGTCATTTTAGGTCGGAAGTGTTCAGCAAAGTTGAAAGTGAACCAAAACAAGAGGTCGCCACCATTAAGCGAGAATTTAAATTTCGAAAAAGAATGGCCTGTTCTGTTTTGGGTAGTTTAATAACTGCGCCGTTACATTCAACGTTAGCAATAAATAATTAATTTTTTTTCGTAAAATGTGTAATTAAATAAAGTTGTTTATCACCACGTGTTTTTATTGCTTTATAAATATGCAGATTAAGAAAATTTGCATCCGTGTGAAAAAAAATTTCAAACACGACCGTGTTTTCAACTCGTTTGTCATTAGGTTTCTAAACCGATCCACCTGACCAGAATATGATCTTCTGGTTGGGTAAGAACTGCATAAATAAGTAATGAGTTTGAGAAATGTTGATCTACAATGGTTATTGTTATAAGAGTTAGGAAAATACTGTCTTACCTGTGGATGTCCACATACAACTTTTTTACGAGACATGAACCAATTTCAAATCTGTATATGATCCAGCTATTGTTACTAGGCAAATACGCAACTCTTTTCCAGACACTCCTACAACACCAAAGGCTTTTTTTCTGATTTATACATTTTAAGTATGGGATCTACAAGAAACCCTCTTGAACAAATGTAATCGCTATTTTTTTTTCCATTCACTTTGGTGGTTCTATAAGAATTGATTGAGCCGTGATAGTATAAATCGTCCCAAAACATAGCACCTCTTTTGAAAGACTCCAGCACATAATGATGGTCCATTATCTGAAACTTGATGGCATTTATGCTTTTTAGCCAGATACTGGGCTGCTTTGACAGGAGATATTACATCTTTTCTCACTGTTTCACTGTTGTTGTTTTTGGGTTGAAGACATTTCAGATATTAATTTACTTGAAGTCAGTAATAGATCTGCACCAGATTTCATAAAAAAAAATGGTAATGGGGTGTTACCTTGAAGCAAAATCTGAGCTGGATACCTCATCTAAAAGGAGTCATTAAAAACTTTGCAAACAAATTGAGTCATTTTACGTAACGGTTATCCAGCCATCCATTACGTACATTAAACTTTTTTGCAAGGGTTAGTATGGCATGCTCCCTAGCACTTTAGCTGAGGAGTTGATTATCCACGGCGACAGAAGTAGTGAAGCATGTCGGTTGGGGACCTAAAGGAATGTGGGGTCAGGGGTCACACACATGCCATTCCTAGGTCACGCCATCCGTCACGCCACACGTCACGCGTCACACCATCAATCACGCCACACCGTGTCACGTTTCAAGAACTTTAATCAAAAAACGGACGCGGACTGGATCGTATGAAATCCAGATAACCATATGTGTAATAGGGTTTTTTGCAAAACAAGACAGGGTTGCGATAAACATAATTGAACATGATCCTGCAGTACGGTTTACACCTTTTCCTGAACCAGGTCTCGGGGTCGGGCACCGTCTCGGGCGGTGGGTGAACATCGAAGGCGTCCAGACAGAAAGCGTGAGCCAGGTGGTTCCCTTTTTCTTTTGTGTAGTGAATTCCCAGGGAAACTGCAAAGATACATATCGCTCAATAAATCACACCACATCGTATCACTTTTCAAGAACTTTAATCAAAAAGCGGTCGCCTACCGGGCCGACCGAATTGCATGAAATCCAGCAAACCATATGTGAAATAGGGTTGTTTGCAAAACAAGACGGGATTGAGAAAACACCAATTGTACATGATCCTGCCGTGTGGTTTACACCGTGAGACGAACCAGGCCTCGGGGTCGGATACCGTCTCAGGCATGGGGTGACTTTTGAAGGCGTCCAGACAGAAAGGGTGAGACAGGTGGTTCCCTTTTTCCTGCGTGTAGTGGATTTTGAGTGGTACTGCAAAGATACATATCACACAATGAATCACACAACACCATGTCACGTTTCAAGAACTTTAATTATTAAAAAAAGGGTTCTTACTGGGTCGCAGAAATTGCAGAAAATTACAATCGAAAAAAGGTGTTTTGTAAAACAAGACGGGGTTGCGATAACACCAATTGAACATGAGCCTGCCGCTGTATCTAAATCTGTTTATCCAGGCCCTAACATCAGGGTCAGGCACTGTCTCAGGCGTGGCGTGAACGTGAGCCAGGTGGTTTCCTCTGGAGACCGAGTAGTCGATTTGGAGTGGCACTGCAAAGATACATATCACCAGTAAAGAGGGTCGTGTATCTGTCGGGGCTCAGGATCAGGAAACTCTATGGTGGCTAGGAATCTGTCACATGTTGCGATGTGACAAAAAGTGTAGGGGAACAGTAATCCATCCCAGGGAAGGGTGGGATCGTAGCGTCGTCTGTTGTGTGTTTTGCGGGCAGCAAATTGGTCCGTGTACCAGAAGTAGTATACAGGTCTCATCTCTCTCCCTGGAAGAAATCGTGGAAGAAATCGTGAGGTAGTTTTCCTCGCCTAAACGTGGAAAACATGTCGCGTTAGGTCTCCCGTGTTGAAAAATTCATTGTGGGAGGCCCTGTAACTGATATCTGAGATGACATCATGGAAGTAGGGTGGAACGTTGACACGCCCTGTCAGTACTACTCTACATTGACGAGAATCTACGAAGGTGCACACAATGCCCAGATGTTTGGCGCAGCGTTCATGATAGTGCCAGTGGTGTCGCATTGCAAAGTTTCTGATTACCCCGTAGACCGTGGGAAGAACTGGGGGGAAAAAGAGAAGGAGTTTTTAATCAAAAAACTGTTCTTCTTGAGGGATGCCAAATATGAAAATGAACCCCCCATCGGACGCGTAAATCAAGCGGTAGTCCTCGGGGAACATTCCTCTTTCACAACGTTGTTCACTGTGACATAGCCAGCGGAGACCCGGAGCTTGCAGGATACCGTCTTCGGGCAGATGGTGAGTTATACTGTCGCATGGACGTGTAACTATATTGTCAGAGACACGGAAGTAAGTGACAGGTAAGACGGTGTTTGGTAATTCTGGAGAAGAGAAAAAGAGGATCTTAGTCTGAGTTCCAGAAGGGGTCATGGGATGGCGGCAACATACACCTATAATGTCGGTAAAGGGAATTCCTTGCGGTGATAGGATGGGGTATTGATCCGCGGTCGCATGGCGCTATGAGAACTTCTATTTCACAACCGGTTCTTAACTCCATATGAATGGAGCAGAGAGAGTGAAGGTGTCTGTGTGGTTCTTCTTCTTGACCATAGGGTCTTTCAATCTGCATGGGAACTAAGAAGGGAATAAAAGGTCGCTCAGGTGAGGAAGTATTAGAGGGTATTGTGTCACTTTGATGAGACAATTAGGGTGCAAGTTGAGATGATAAAAACTTGTTGGGAACAACAGGTGATGTTGATCTGTCAATTGTGAGAAGAAGAAAACCTAGAATTAAAAATTCCACCTTTTCTCAGAAACGGGAAACCGTTGCGTAATATTGTTACATAGTTTGCTCTTAGTTTGCGTGGAGACAGTTGGGCGGGAAAGGGTATGGTGCACAGAAGGGTTTGGTATCCTGCAAGCTGCATGGGTCTACAGAGGTGGTGTAAGTGACAGTGCCCCATTACTCTGTTCGCACTTGTAGACGTTACCAGGGCAAGGGGTGCTTCTGGGGAGATAACAAAAGTGACTTTTATTACAAGTTTAATCTACTTTTATTCGTTTTGCAGCGTTGCGGAATGTTTCCACATCGTAGGGGTCCAACATAGAGAAGAGAGACAATCATTACATCTTTCCAGTAGGCAAAGGTCCGCCATTAGACGTTGCGCTATCATTTCTATTTCACAGTCTTCGTGGACATGAAAGTGATAAGGGTCTCTGCTTGCTTTGGGAGGATGAAGAATCATCCAACGTGTCGTGGGATGTTCTGAAAAAGAAAATTGTCTTACTTTTTAGTTTTTTTGATTGGATTGTGGAATACAGTTTCGTCCGAAGGGTTTAGACCGGACCTTTGCCATGGAAGGATATCTTCTTGCACTAAAAAGGGATGGTCGCATATCGTGATTTTTTTGCAGAGTGCGTGTACTTCCACTGCACACAGTTCGTGGGTGTGGTAGTGATAGGGGTCACGTTCTTCGGTCATTCTCAAGTATAACCACTCTTCAATGGGTCGTTGTCCCGAACGTTTCATCAGCCACGGTTGGGTCGGTAAGGCTATGAAAAATAGAGAGAGTAAATTGGTTTTTGTTTTAAAGCGTTGCGAAAACTCATCGTGTCACAAGGGTCGAGATCTGACCGTCTCATAATGATGCGACCATCCCTACTTATTGTTTTATTGGTACATAACATGGCGGTTCGGTGAGCTTGGTTTACTTCTTTTTCACATCTCCTGTGAGTATGAAAGTGCGCAGGGTCTTCGCGTAGACTGAACCTGATCGTACAGAGGGCCTCTGGGGATGCCAGTAAGAGTGAGTGTATTTGCAAAGCCACCGCTGTTGGACTAGGTCTGAAAGAGAAGAGAACGCAAGCTCACTGACCTGTGGTACTTCTTTTTACGTATCGATAGAGAACTTTAAAGTACGCGGGTCTTGTTCGAGGATTTAAAGTTCGAAAACATGGGTCGGAATGCATGGCATCAGCTTTCAGAGCGGGCTCTCCAAAAAGATATAAGGTCAACGGTGCTGCTAGGTTCAGTCTAGTGTTGTCAGTGGGTTGTAGTCGGGATCCTGAGGGAGAAAAATGATGGATTTCTTCAATATTGACATTCACGGTCGGAAGAGACATTTCCATCACTCTCCTCACTACTGTCAGAGGAAGAGTCGGAGGAGGTGTAGAACATGTGACACTTGCGAGGAATGCAACGAAGGGTCCCATTTGCATCACGAGATTGTTTGTGATTTTTGCAGCAGGAACATCTGGAGGTTATACAGTTATTAAGTTGACCGCATCCTGCGGGAGCAAAGGGTACATTCGTGAGTTCCGCAACGGAGTCTTTGTGTGCTTTCATCATAAAGACCATAGTGCAATTTCTTTTTATCCTTATAGGGTACAGGCATGTATCTACGTATCTGTTTTGAAGGCACTGAGGAAGACGAGGAGGACCAATTAGGCAATGTAACAGCTCGTTTTTCTGAAACAATCATCGTGACCACAAAGGAGATCCCGGTGACGCACTAGAAATATCCCGTTGCCTGAAAACATAGGTCATGACAATAGATATTTTTGGATCGGTCGGAATTGTCAATCTCGTAAATTAGAGGGAGGAGTTCATCTATTTGACAGTCTTCTGTATTTTCTGTAATAAACAAAGTTCATGACAATAGATGTCACTGTGGTAATCATCATCAATCCAGTAATACCGGTAATACACAGGGAGAAATTCATCTATAGGGCCTTTTGTAACAAGAGTCATGGCAAAACATTATCAGGTAGTAGTTCTTAGTTGCATGCCAACAGGGTAGCACGTCACGAAGGTCATGGTCATCTGTAACAGGAACCATGACGCATTATCAGATATTGGAGGTGGTGGGTTATGGGCCAACGGGGACGAGATAAATGCCAGCAGGGTTGTGCCTCATTGAGGTCACGGTCTTCTGTAACAGGAGTCATGACAATATATTATTATGTATCTGGTGTAGGCTTGTCCTACAGGGCGAAGGTTCCAATTTGCATGCGAGTAGGGTAGTATTTCATCCAGTTCACCAGGTCCTATAACAAGGGTCATGACAGTTGATTATTTCATAGCGGGTCACATGATCGGTCCAGAAACCGTGTAGCAGAGGGAGGACAACCTTACCCGATGGAAAGATGATCGCACCATTAAGAGGGTGTGCAGGTTGTGGCCCTGGACCGGTTTAGGGGTAAGAAAAAATTGCCCACATGGCTTAAAGCTGGGCGGCGAAGTTTCAGTCGTATTCTACACTCTCTATGCATCCGATGATCTTTCCATCGCCCCTTAGTTGTGTCATCACCACGGGGACACTCCCACACAACCGTTTTTATTCTTAAAGTACATGTGCTTATAATCGAGTCGCCAAGGGATGACAGCACCCGCGGGTACCAAGACATCGATGGGTGGGATGCATTTATCGTGCATTCGATCCACGTGATTGATGTAACGGAGGTGCATCACAATGGTAGGAAAAACTGAAAAGATAATGAGTGCGGTAACCTTAAAACCTTGCCCAATAATGTCGGGTACCCGGAAGTTGCACCAACCCTGTGTGCAGAGTAATGGGACACAGCCCGGGTTCGGGTTCACTGTCCCAAAAATCTGACAATGAGAGTTGAGTGTTACCTAAAAGCGATGGACGTTGCAGAAGAAAAGGTCAGCGTTCCCGGGGTCAACTTTCTTGAGGGTGTCCTCATGAAAAGTTCGTACATTGTTTACTTCTACACCTACGAGTAGATTAAATTACCTAAGCATTTTTCTTGCATCTCATATGAAAGTAATTCATCCAGTCTTCTAGAGTGTAGGTTCGGTAAATCTCATCACAGAATTTTTTGTAGCAGTCAATATGTATTTTGCGAGCGCCTCTGGGATGAATTGCCATATGAGATGGGAAACTACGGTATTTTTTAAATCTACCTGAACTGATGATCTCGTGCTCTTTGTCCACTTTGATGGCCAGTAAGTTGCCACAAACACTGCAAGGCGCCAGAGCATGATGGATTAGATCCCAGGCTTCATCGTTTAGCTCCTTCCTGTCCAGGACTCTCTGAGCATTGGCCTGACGGATGATGATGTCACATATCTCTCTAGGAAGTATTTTACCAGTTGTTTCTACACACTTTTCCTGGATCACTTCGGTCATCTCCAAGTTCTCCGTGAGGCTCTTACTCGTCACGGGTTCGTATTCCAACTGTTGGAGAATCCTGGCACCCGGTCGAAAGTGTCCTCGGGTGAAGCAGGTCCACGTATCAGACTTATCGGGTTGTTTCAGTAGAGTGTCAGGAGTGCGGTAGAATTCTTGTCTCTCATCACATTTGTCACACCCCTCGAAATGTACTTGGCGTTTGCTACACTCCTCGGGATGTGGCTTGTGAGTCATGACTGCGCGAATGAAGTGTACTGGGCCGAGGTCTCTCATTTTATAGTATGTCACCGTGACGTAAAAATGACGTGATGATATCCCATGATTCCCCACACAATATATAGTGACCACGTGGGGTTTGAGCATCCTAGTTGACTCAATCAACATGGCCGCCAAACAAGTCATCAATACTACTCTTATCGTGAGTGAAGGTCAAGTCCGAGAGATGATGGATGAGATACTGACACACCACAAGGTGGGTGGCATGTACATCACCCCTGAAGAAAATAAGATCCTTCACCAAGTCCTGGGGGGTGTGAAAGATCATCTCCAACTACCCTGCAGAATCATGGAGTTGGCGGGTTATTTCACGTCCATGGGGGAGAGGTGTGCTCAGGAAGAGCAACATTGCATCAATCGCTTTACCCTGGGGTTGACCAGTCAGGAGATGAAAGAATGGAAGGAATTGTTTTTTCAAAGACAGAAGGAAGAGGGAGCAGTCCACCCTATCAATCAATTTGTGGGAGAAATCATTGAACGCAGTCTCATTAAGGAAGAACACTTTATTATAGAGAACTGTTTTAAGCTTAATCACTGCATGGAACACAATGCTTGTAAACTGATTCACGAATTCGCCTCTAAGACTAAGGGTGTCAGGTTTTGTTGCTGTAAGAAACAAAGTTGTCAAGCCTTTTGCAACTTTAACGTCATGAAACGTCGTGACCTTCCGCATGCTGAGGTCATTGATGCTGTTGCTTATATCAGCTAGGTTTCCATGGCTTCACCTCCCTGTAAGAGATTGGTGAAAGCGTCGACTAAAACATGTTGTAGATCAAAGTAAGACAATGGCTGTCCAAGTCTCACTCTAGGTTCATTTTTAGAATAAAAATGTTGCTCTATTTCTCTGGCTAGTTTGGGTACCACCAACAGTTCATCTAATTTTAACTGCATAGCGTAATCTAGGCGTGGAGTGGTGAACAAAACATCATTGTTCCTAGAGTATTGGGGCGGTGCTGGGGTCCTGGTGAACTCGAATTCCTGTCGGTCCTCTCTGTAATTGATCATGTAAAAGTTGACACCATTGAAAAGAAAGCAGTCCACTGGCACCAAACTTCCTTCGACAGTTCGCGAGCATAGCCTGGGTAATAACCACTCTTGTCATTGGGGGCGTCGGCTGGCTAGCTCGTGCAGTGTCCCCCACCACTCGTTCTCGCTTCCGTAACGAATTAGGTTACTGTCTAACACGAAGATATCCCCAGTGCCTTCTCGGTTTTCTATTGTCAGCAACTCGGGCGTCACGAAATGCTGGAGGTACCCGTAGACCTCGTTGCTGTTGGTGTAGATACTTGAGTCCATCGTTTCAGAAAAATGAAATGTTTTGTTGGCTACCGTCTTCGAGCTTTTATAGGTACTAGGTAGGATCGAAAGCCTCCAATCAGCGCACGCCACGTGGCGCACAGCGAGTCCAGGGTCGGTTCCCAAGAGGACAATTGGCCAATGGGATATCCTCATTTTTCACATACATGGTAGCCTGCTGACCATAGTAGTAGCGTCCAAAGTCCGGATACTGTCTGTCAAGGCGGGCCTTGCTCGCTAACGCCCACACGAATTGACGTACCTTGAAACTGTAGCGCGTGATCAGGTGTTGCACTTGACGGAAACTGTGACAGTCATTGATGGCTTCGAAGATGGGAATGAGATCGGAGTGTTTGTCATATCTTGTCAATCCAAACTTGTAGTGTCGACAGTGTCGTTTGAAGGTGGGAAACCACCACGCCTCGCTACGTAACATGTTCTCGTACGAAATGAAGCTTGCCAGGGTTTGGGTCTCTCTTTTGTGAGTGCTGTAGGATCGAAAACCCCCAATGGGCCAGCGCCACGTGTCCTTTGATGATTGGTTAGAGACCTAATCCCACTTTGCCACGCATGATAAGTTTCCCTACTTTTTCCGTCTTGGTCTTCTTGCCGGGTAGTTTGCCGATGGCCTTGATCATCTTGCGGTCAGCGACCCACTTGTCACGCTGATTCCGAGCCTTGGAGTAATCGATGTCGTGCTGTTTGGCCAGTCGGTCCAATCGATTGATCCCCGGGTCGCCACGCTTTAACCGCATCTTGAGTTTGGTGCCAGGCCCCATGTATTGATAGCCCGGCCAGTGCCATTCCCTACCCGTCTTGGCAATCAACTTTTACACATCTAGTAGACCCCCTGTCTGCCTTCTACTTCTTTTTCTTCTTGAACCTTTCTTGGAGGTAACTTTCTCACGACGGCGACCCTGTCGGCCTCTTTTTCCTCGAGCGTAGGTCATAGCTCGGTCTTTCTGCGGGTGTGTCGCTATCGTCGCTGTCGCTGTCGTCGCTCTCGTCACCCTTTCCGAATAGACGACGTAATCCGAGTGCCTCGGCCGCTCCTTTTTAGCTCCTTTTATGGCAGATTGCGTTGCACTATCTTTTTTTCCTCTTTTGGCGGTTAACTGTTTGGCTTTACCTAACAAAGCATCTTTTTGTCTTTTAGTGAGTCCCGAGGTTGTTGGAGTCGCTGCCGAGGGTGGAGCACGTCGTGCAGGCGTGGTTGCAGCTCGTCGAGGTGGGGCTGCCCCCGCTCTTGGACCATTCTTGTTCAGAGGTTTGAGAAGTTTCTTCACCAGAGCTTCGGAGGGGGTGTTTACCAGAGGTTCCGGTTCTTCTTTGTTGGCACCGTAGGATCCACCCACTTCGCCCCCAGTCCTCAGACGTTTGGTCATATTCATTCTTTTACGGTTCAAAGGACGCACCAGATTGAGAGCCATACTTGGAGGTAAGTTACTGTCTAGAATTACTTCTTCGGTGGCTCCCAGATCCCCCACCTCTTCCAATACCGTATTGGACGTGGCTTGTTGTTTGAAAAGTTGACGTAGGCTCTCAAACTCCCCCGCAGGCACCATCATCATGTCGCGCATCTCTTTCGGTGTCTAGTTTCTCTTGCAAGTCCCTGACCTGTTGTCTCAGTCTGCTGTTGTCACCTCGTAACAACACCACGGTATCTTTTCTGCTTTGACAGGTACTGCAATACGTGATCGTCTTGCCCGGAGGAGTGCGTGCCAATTGGAGCTGACACGAGGTGCACAGGTACTTATCGCTCAAGTGATTATACTTGCGTAACATTTCGTTGTAGCGTACATGCAGCAACTTTTCTTCGGCTCTGTCCAAGGCGCGGTTGAGTTCTTGAATAATGGCCACCAGTCGAGCCAAGGGGGGCTTGCGAGGGTCGATGTCTAATACGGACATTGCCGGTGACAGCAATCGAGTCCTTTCCAAAAGCTTCTGCCCTTTTGCGCACCGAGTAGTCGTTTCCTCGCTCTCCGAGACGTTTTGCGTTTGGCCAGCTTGCGTAAGGCCTCTTTATGCCGTTGCAGCGAGGTGACAGTCGCCTTGGAGATGGGTACACGCCCCTTCAAGGTGTTGAGCACCAATTCGCTGACAGCGTTGATTTGATCTTTGTTGGCGTAGTCCAATAAGACTTGACGTCGTTTGTGATTGGCCTTCCGAAGAATACTCTGCAAGAAGGGTCGCTGCCGCACCATGCGGTGGTTGCCTGTCATGGTGACCTTTTAACGATATGACCGTCGTTTCTTTCTCATCAGTCTTTTTATGGTTTTTTTATCTGCATAGGAGGCTGCCCCGCTCACGGCGCCCAGACTTGCAGCTTTACCCACGGCTGCCAGTACTGGTATTGCGGCGGCCAAAGGTAATACCCCTCCCCGCTGTCGCCTTCTACGCCTGGTTACTCGTCTTCTCCTCTTCGGCATTATCACGAATGAGGGGTCTGGGAGAAGATTCACTCCTTTTATGGAGGGATACGTGCCTGAAGTGTTTGGTGTATTCCTTTGTCATGGCATCATTCACCGGGGGTGACAGGTCAGTGATTGTTTCCTCGTTCACTTGACACTTGACTAAGAAACCTTCTACGTCGTCGAGAACCGCCCCTCGGCAATAGTTATGTATCTCGATCATTAATTTCTCGTAAGTAGTGAAGGCGAAGCGACACATGTCCATCTTCAAAGGTAATTTCTTGAAATCCATCCAACTCTTGATGAGAGTACTGAAGGCTGTCAAGGCCACCATGATAAGGCTGTCCTGCCATACGCTGCTCACCACCATGCCCACGGCTATGGACAGTAGGGCCAGACCGTTGAAGAAGGCATTGAATCTTTTGAACCTCAAGTACATCTCATCTTTTTTCTGTACCACATCTTGCGGTGGAAATCTGCATAGAGTTCATCGAGTCGCGTCAGTAACTCTTTGCTCACCACCTCTGTACCCACCCCCGTCTATCCCACTTCTACCACCATCTCCTCTCGGGTGTTTTCTCAAGAATGAAGGGTAGGGCACCTCGACTCTCTTTTTATGTAGGAGTCCCGTCAATCGTTTGGCTTTACACTTGAACCTTCGTATGAGGCTGATGAGAGGGAAGGGGGGTTCCATGTCGTCTGTGTCATCCCAGGAGGAGTGGTTTTTCACAATACTCTCCACCTCGCGGTAGCTCTTGCACTCTGTGACCTTTAACATGAGGGCGTGGTGGTGATGAAAGGGGTTCTGGTATTGAAGGGTTTGTTTGCATAGTTGCAGAAACCTGGGAAACCAGAGACGTTCACTCCGCAACATAATGACAACCGTTCCTGGTGAAGCGAATGCATCTGTCTTCGGGCAGGCCCAGTTTTATACGCTCGCCCGAGATGGCCAGTTCAATCCAG
This sequence comes from Catalaphyllia jardinei, assembly GCA_022496165.2. Lineage (NCBI taxonomy): Eukaryota > Metazoa > Cnidaria > Anthozoa > Scleractinia > Caryophylliidae > Catalaphyllia > Catalaphyllia jardinei. The sequence continues at coordinate 10,821 of JAEMPF020020325.1, read as the reverse complement.
TTCATCACTGCTTCTCGAAACCAGGTCTCGCCATGGTTCCAACAAATCAGGGCCACTGTGTGCAGGCCACGGGTGCGAGGACTGCAAACCAGTTTGACCGCCTCATAATCCAAGGGATCCCAACTGTCCCAGAGTTTGTACGATTCGCGTACAATCTTCTTGAACTTGGGAAACCACTCTTCCTCGTTATCGCGATCAAACCAGTCAAAACGGTAGTTCATGAAATTGATAATGTGCTCGTTGGGTACGCTCTTGAGTAACTCGGTCATGTTGTCAGTTCGATCCGCTGGCTCTGGATGAAGTGCGATGGACGGTGGGAGGACGGCCGTCTTTATAGGTGGTGGTAATAGTATCCATGTGTGTAATGCCCTCAATGTGTCTCCCACCCGTGCGACGACGAAGTGCTCTCAAGAGATCGTCGAGATTGTCGTGAAGGTCACGTCGGGCGCGTCTTCTTCCTCCACGTCCTGCCCCATCTCCTCCTCCGTCGCCACCACCACCACCACCACCACCACCACCTCCGTCATCGCCTCCATCTCCTCCGTCACCATCATCTCCTCCACCTCCGGCCCCTCCTGCAGCCGGGGCGCCCGCGTTGGCCTCCATCCTGTCGGCCGCGGCTCGGCGTTGCTGACGTCGTGCTTCGGTGTCCGAACTGGGAGTGTCACTATGGCTTCTGCCTCGGGGTCTCCTTCGGGGTTCTTTTCCCCGGGATATCGATCTTCCTCTGCCTCGACCCGAAGGTCCAGCCACGGCGGGTGGCGGTCGGGTTCCAGTCCCTATTCCTGACGGACCGGGCACGGCAGGTGGAGGTATGGTTCCTGTTCCCACTCCCGAAGGACCTCCCGTCGCTGTCGTAGCGGGCGTTGTTGTAGCAGTTGTTACAGTGGTACCAGCTCCCAACCCCGTGGTAGTGGTGGTGCTAGCATCGGTGGGAAATGCACTGGCCAGAAACGCGTCTGGTTCGAACTCTTCGCGACCACTGTGATGTGCCATTCGTGTTCTCGTGGGTGACCTTGGACTTTGTAGATCGCCAAACACTCTTCTGACGTTGGCGGGTGTTAGAGTGACGTCTGAGGCTGCACCTCTGTCTCTTCTTATTTGTAATTGTTCGTTGGTTTCACTGGCGTAGTCTGACATCACCACATGTAGCAGTGGGTGTAGCCCTCGTCGGCCAGCACGTGGGAGAGTATTCTGCAGGAGTCACAACTGGCCGAGTGGAAATCGAACACCATATAACCAAAAGATCGCCCTGTCGCTGCATTAAATGCGTTTAAGACCTCCTTCCATTTGGTGGGAAAGGACTGGGTCAGAAGTGTGCGGATGCCCACTTGATCACGTGGATTCTTGAAGGCCACGATGTAGTGTGCGTTGCGCGAGATGGTCTTGGCAAACTTGCCTGGTGGAAAAATATCCTGGGTTAAAAACAATACGGTAATCTTACGATGATGTGACAGTTTGGTGAAGAGGTCCACCACTTGCTTGTCCTTGCTCCCCTCTTCCATGAGATCGTCCAAAATTAATAAGCCTCCCTCCTTGGGGTACCACTTGTCAAATTTGGCACTGTCAGGAATCCCCTCGTGGAAATGCACGTTGGCCTTTTTGAGAGGTTCGAAGGCCTGTTGCCACACCCCATAGCAGTAGTGCACCACGCGGGGTGTGTCGGGCCACAAGTCCTGGTTTTGTAAGATGAGTTTGGTGGTGAACACTGTCTTGCCACACCCTGAAGGACCCGCCACAATGATGCTGGAGGGGTGACGAAACTTGAAGGCGGGCATTACTTCACCCATGTCGACAACGGTTTCTTGGCGTCGGGTATCCTTCGCAACAGCGATTGTAGTGTTGTGCGCTTGTCCACACAGTTACTGACTCTTTTAACCTTTCTAGGTGCCCGCATCTTCTTGCGATATCGGGCTTTCTTGCCATAACGGTCTTTCAGTCTGGTGGCTGCGTCGATCAGCTCTGCATCACTCTTGGTGATAAGATACTTCGCCGAGGTTGGCTTCTTTCGGCGACGAGTCCGTTTTCTCTTCGGAGCTCTCTTTTTCTCTTCGGAGACCGATATCTTCAAGCGTGAGGGGTTCTGAACCCCCATCGTCTATGCCCGTGGGTACAAGGGGTGTCTGCAACGCCGTTGTCGGGTTGAGTGTCTCGCCTCTGCGCGCAAACCATTTCACTTTTTGTTTCGGTGCACTCTTCACTCTCACCATGATGTCCGTGTCAGTGCAAAGTGTCAATTGGTTGTCACGTCGCTAGGTGATCACATTATATTACAATTCATGGGTGATCTTTCCATGTATCCGTTGTCGATACCCCACGAAGTGTAACTCTTTGTACCCCCGTTGTTCTTGTACTGTTTGTACTTGTCTTTTATACTCGACACCGTCTTCTTGGCTTTGTTACTGTCTATCTTGGACCACATGCGCCGGTCCGAGACAAGATTAAATCCTTTTTTGAAATCCACAAAGACTGGGTTGACACCAGCACCCTTTTGAGTTCTCGACCGCCTCTTTCTGGTGGTTTTCTTCTTCCTTCCTTTCTTGCATTTTCTCTTTACGCCTGGCATGCTGATACGATTATGAGGGCGAAAAAGTTGCCCTTCTATTTTATAGAGGGTGAAAAAGTTGCCCTTGCAATTTATGGAGGGCGAAAAAGTTACCCTCTCTCAACGCCATCTTCGGTACCGACGTACGTTGTCGCTTATACCCTTGAAGGCTTGACCCGCCAACTTAACACCGCGGTGGTAAACGTGGGGGCAGGACCCGCTAGAAACATGCTGGCCCCTTCGGCTATCTTGTCGACCAGACGAGGTTTTCTTCTGAAAAGAGCACCTCCTCTTTGTTTGCGGCGCCTTCTCTTTACGGACCGTTTACTACCTCTTCGTCTGCCTGCCATAATCAATTGTCACACTCCATATAGGTTTACACACTTTTATTTGTTACTCTGTTTAAAACATCGTTTACAGACTTGTTTCCATTCTCCATCGTTTTGCACCAAGTCTTTCATCATCTGTCCTACCAACTCATCGTTGCTAAGGTAATCATGAGGTGCAAAGAGGGTCAAAAAATCATACATGGTGCCTCCTTTACTCTTAAGCATCAAATAAAATAGAGCGTAATAACCGCACGTTTGACTGGTCACGGCCTGCACGCTCTCGGCATTCGTGTTCATGTCCTTGCAATGTCTCTCCATCCACTCGATCAGAGGTGTCACTCCGGGATACGTTTCCAAAGGTAACGCAAAACTGTCAAACAGCTCACACGTGCCCTCCTGCAACCACAAGCCCAACCAATGAGTGCCAGGTTGACCCGCGGGGTCCGTGTTCACGATGTAAGCCTGCGGGTACTGCACGAAGAGCTTTGGGGGTAGGCCATCACTGGGTATGGCACCTCCGTACACACGTATCAAAGTGGGATGTTTAGAAGCCAAGTAATCCAACTGTTCATTGCTCAAAGCCACTTTTTCCATCTCAAGTGTGAATGTCGTACCTCACAACTCCATTGGGGTGGATTTCGATTACATTTTCAAATTCTCCATACAGGATCACTGTCAAATCTTGTCCAGGATTAGCTCCAAAGGTAATGACGACTTGCAGATCACCTGTTAGCTCGGGGTTGAGTACTGGACTGTCCACTGAGTTGTTGGCTGTGAGATCAAAGGCAAACAGGCACGCCCTTTTACCGTTTCCCCAGTCTTTTCTTTTTATTAAGTTTCCTTTTCCTCTACTAAAACACCCTGTGGCCTCTAAGAAACGATGGTAACCTCGGATGTCAGCATGGGCGTCACCGTGGTCGAGCTCCAGGGTTTGGTAGGGATACTCTTCACCATTGAGAATCAACTCGATGGTGGAAAGGTTGAACAGTTTGTAACCGAAGGGGTTTTCGGTGGCGGCACCGTTGATGGCCGCTTGCTTGACCAGGGCCACAATGACTCTGTTGGGGATCTGTTTCATGAAAGGATCATCGCATCTGAAATGGCGGCCGTCATTCGGGTGATTGAAGGTGCGGATGGCCGTTCGTACCACAGGGTAACTCACTATTCTTCCTCTATTTCTTTGCAATCCTTGCTCCGTCTCCACGTTGGGTTCCAATTTCACTGTGCGCACAATCAAGGACGCTTTGAGGTCAGCTTCTGTCATTCTAGCATGAACTGCATTGGCATAGATCATGGTCCACACGTCGGGATCAGTGAGATACAACTGTAGTTGAATTTGGACATTGGGCACCAACAGCTTAGTCATCCTAAAAGTCTCCAGAGCAGGTCGGAAACGAAGCACCACTGTGTTCCCTCCCAGGTATTTCACTCGGTCCAGTACCCATCTCTTGTGATCATCAGGCAGAGCAACGTAGTCAGCGTGTGGTGTATCATCATCTAAACTAGTAGCCGTCAACTCATCACCTTCACCATCATCAGGCACGTCCAAGCAATCGTAAAAGCCTTGACATTTACGACTTGCAGAATTCAATACATGAAGCCACCCGTATCACTAGAACATCAGAAACCCTACTGGATCTTTTTCTCACTGACAATGTGAAGAAAATACAGTCTTCAGGCGTAGTCCATGTAAACATAAGTGATCACTCTCTTGTGTTTGCCATTCTCAGAGCATCGGAACTGAAAATACGATCTCGGGAAATACGTTTTAGAAGCCTTAAAAATTTTGATAAACAGCTTTTTCTACATGATTTGCATAATGTTCCTTTCCAAGTAGCTGAAATATTTGACGACGTGGATGACAAGCTCTACGTGTTTGATTGTTTATATGAGGACATTCTTTGCAAGCACGCACCTTTGAAACAGGTCCGCATAAAGGGAGATCAAGTCCCCTTTATGAGTGAACAATGGCGCAGAGCTATTCGTCAGAAGAACCATTTGTGGAAGTGTTTCACTCGTGAAAGAACTGATACTAATTATGAATTGCACAAGAGACAAAGGAACATTTGCACTTCTCTAAGACGTAAAGCTATTAAAACTTTCTTTGACAAGAAAAGTAAGTCGGAAAACCCAAGGGAGTTTTGGGACACATACCGCCCATTTTTGCATTCAAGGAAAAGTACGCAAGCTAATGACATAATACTAAAAGAACACGATATGGTAATAACAGAGAAAAAACAAATAGCGGAGCTTTTTAATAGTTATTTTGTGAACATCGCTGACGGCGTGCCAGAGATTACTGAACAGATTTATGGAAAAGGGTTTGATACACATCCTAGCATTCAGGCGATTTTTAATAACAATGAGCAGATCGCTGCGATGGACAATTTTGCTTTTCAATATACTAACAAAACCCAAGTGGAAGCTTTGTTACTTAAAATCAACTCCCGTAAATCCTGCGGTTATGACGGAATACCACCGCGTCTGTTAAAAGAGTCTGCCAACGCGATTGCTGGTCCTATAGCTGCAATAATGAATCACTCGATTAGGACAGGACAGTATCCGTCGCGTTTGAAATTAGGTCAAGTTACTCCTTTATTTAAAAAGGACGACGAACTAAACAAAAGCAATTATCGACCAGTGACTGTATTACCTGCGCTCAATAACGTTTTTGAGAGGCTACTTTCAGCTCAAATGGGCGACTTTTACCAGAACATATTGTCTGATTACATATCTGCCTACAGGAGGCACCATAGCTGCGAGACATCTTTACTTAGACTGACTGAGGACTGGAAGCGCAGTCTAGACAATAAAGAAATCGCGGCGGTTATATCAATGGATTTGTCAAAGGCTTTCGACACCATACCTCATGCATTGCTATTAGCGAAACTGAAAGCGTATGGCTTGCACGAATCCAGCTGCGCCCTTATCGGCGACTACTTGACGGACAGAATGCAGCGAGTGAAAATTGGTGATACTTATTCGGATTGGATGAGTGTGAAGCGGGGCGTGCCTCAAGGCAGCGTCCTGGGGCCCATGTTTTTCAACATGTTCCTTAACGACCTCATCTTTCACATTAAGGCTGTAAAATTAAACACTTATGCCGATGACTGCCAACTGCACTCATCTGATGTAGACCCAGTAGCCTTGGAACGGCGGATCAATCATGATGTACAAATAGCAAATAAATGGTTCGAAGACAATGGGATGAAAGCAAACCCTGCTAAACATCAGGGGATGGTTCTTGGCAAAACCGATTACCCTTTCTCCTTTTCAACCACAAGATGCCTGCAACTTTTTGGTATAACTCTTGACAATGAACTTAATTTCAAGGATCACATATCCTCTGTATGCAAAAAAATAAATAATCAGTTCAGCGTCTTCAAAAGATTTGGCAAACTTATTTCATGTGAAATTATGCTTCGCCTTTATAAAGCGTTTATCTTACCACATTTTCACTACTGTTCAATGATTTGGCACTTTTGTAATTCAGAAGACTCTGTCAAACTGGACACCTTAAATAGACGTATTTTAAGATTTGTTTTCAAGGACTGGGACTCGAACTATGATACTCTTCTAGACAAGGCTGGTGTATGTGGTTTAGCCAACAGGAGGATAAAAAATATGATGATTTGTATATTCAAATGTCTCCATTTTGGTAAATATCCGTGCTATTTGAAACAACTGATCAAGTTAAGATCTACTGCTTACTCCCTACGGGGTACTAATATTTTATCACTTCCTAAGCCGTCTACAACCACATATGGTCTCATTTCCTTTAGCTATTCATCTGTTAAGTACTGGAACTCTTTACCTGACCACTTTAGAAAGACTGTAGATTATAGTGAATTTAAGCGCAAATTGTTAGTGCACAGCTTTAGTTAATACCACATTAATTATTATTATATTATAATGTTGTAACTTTTAAATCAGTAAATTAGGATCGGAGAAACTAGCTATGTAAGCTACACTAAAATCCGAGGATAAATAAAGTTTATGTATGTATGTATGTATGACATGTCAACAAGTCTTCTGTATCTTCTTTGTCATTATTGAGCAGTGTTTCGATGAAGGCCAATTGGTGGTAGTAGTCCTTATGGGGGGTGATGAGGGTTCCATTCAAGCGCATGACGATCTGTTTGAAAAAGGAGTGTCCCAAGTTGTTGGCCAGAGCCGTCACAGTGTTCCTCGCAAAGTTGCCACCTGCTGCCGTTTTCAATTGAAACTCTAGCTCGATGTAGGACCTGCGCAGATCGATGTACGAGGAGGAGGTGAACTCGAAGGTGATGGGGGTGATACCTGTGGTCTGAGGGTTCACTTTCACTTCTCTGGAGGACAAGATGCTCATGTCCGTCTCAGGCATCTCGAAGAGCCTGGTGGAGGGGTTGCGAACGGCCGCCGAGCGGGCGTGCTTGGATATGGTGGACATGTTGACGGCAACCTTTGACCAGGCAGAATGAAGATCATCGTCTCCTCTTTCGTCTTTTATTTCTTCTTCTTCTACCCCCTCCTCCCAACTGTCTCCTTCTGAACCATCGTCGGGTCACCGAACTGTCGACAGGGGGTGGTCCCACAAAGGGTCCCAAGGGAAGAAAGGACCCACCTGTCTGACTGAAGACTCTGGTAGGTCTTCGACTGAAGATGATGCTCGACATCAGTGGCCAAGGATGTCGTTGAGTATTTTTCGAGCTTTCTTCTTTAGATTACTGCTAGCCTTGTTTTGAAGACTTCTCTTCACTCCCTTCCTCGCGTTGGTGAACCCACTCTTTATGGAGCTGGTGACAGTGGGTTGTCCGCTTTTATGGTAACCCTTGGCGAAGTTGTTGGCAGCATCACCCACTACAGAGTGCATGAAACGGTCCAGGCCCCTTCCTTTCTGGTGAGGTTGTTGATCGGGGTGGTACCTTTTGAGACCGAGACCACTCCCCATCATCAATCGGTCCACTCCTTTTGCAGTTTGCACCTCGGGAACAAAGCGTTGCAGACCTGCTCCTCTTATCGTTTCCGGAAACGTAAAGTCACAGCGGTGGAACCCGTATGTAGTTTGGCCAGGCTTCCGTCCTTCTCGGCGATTTGCACTTGAATAATGTCCAGCGTGCTATTGCGAACGGGTATATATTGAACCCTGTGGGGTTCGAAGTACACGGTGCCATCTCCATTCTCGTCGTAGCTAAACTCCCGCATGAGGTCGGTGGTCTGCGAACCTACTGACGAGGGCGTGCACACGTCGCTGTAGCAGAGCAAAGTACGCTCTCGGAATGCTGCGTTGATGTTAGTGAACCGCCAGTTGCAATGGAACGATAGTCTGACATAATTGTGATCATCACGGACACCATTCCTGCCAAAGTTTCCATCGTTGGCTTTCCAAAACACAAACTTCCCTGCATTATCATGTCTCGAACTGTAAGGCTCGAAAACATCACCTATGAAGGTACCATCACTCCTTTTACCATTGATGTTAGGAATGGTCGAGGGGTCAAACAGCTCCTGCTTCAGATTAGGTTCCAGAACGTACTGCTGGCGTTTTGCGTCGTATCGAAACCAAGCCATCTTCACACCTAGGTCAATATCGATCATGAACATGGGTCTGTAATCTGGGGCCAACTTGTACGTTCCAGCGTTGTCCAACACCAGTTCGTCCCCTTCCCATTTCCATTTCCAATAGGTACGCTGCTTGTCACCATGCATGTTAATGAAAAATTGTCTATCATCCACTACATCTGCGATTCGCCACTCATCCATCTGGTTGAAGACTGTTTTGACGAAACCGACACCGTCCACCGTGGGGGTGACTCTCTCCAAATCAGGGTGTTCGAAAACGGAATTGATTGGTACACTGACTCTAAGTCCCTTCTGATTGGCCTGGCTAAGACCAAACATTTGGATGAGATACCGTTTCTTGCTGGGGTTGAGCTTGTCAGCAAACAGGGTACTGTTGGGGAGAGAGATGTCGTCCAAACCCACTTCCACGTCTCCCTGAAGGCGAATAGGGTGGGGTAATCTGTTTTTGAAGGAACTGTTCATGTTGTCGAACTCTTGGGTGCTGGAAGTGTTGATCAACACGAGGCGAAAGGAGTCTTCACTCATGTTGTCTTGTTACGTAGGCTCTGGGTGGAGGTCTTGTCAATCCAGCTCTCGTACTTTTGTGGCCACCCTTTCCAACGCACTAACATTTTATCGCCCTTACGGCGTAATACCTTTTCGATCCGGAAGAGGGTGTCATCGGAGACGTTGACCTTTTGCAAGTCTTCCAGGTAAAAGGTTCCCTTCAAGGGTGTTCCGTCCCACTCGCTCACTTGAAACGTTGTCACAGGGCCTGGCTTGACCTTGTCAATCACGAACACTTCCTCGGTCCATCCGGGAAGATAGCCTTTCTTGAAAGTCCGAAACTTTTGGTTGAGACGCCCTCTGTCTCCCGCACGCAGGCGCTCTCTTCCCCGTGGTCGTCACATGCGCTTCCCGTAGAGAAAATCCCAGACTCTGGCACTGTTCCCCACCGTCACCCTGTTGGGTGCAATGCCAATGCTGCGGTGCGGGGCGGCGTTGTAGTTGCGAACTACGACAGGTAGAGCATTTTTGAAGCTGAAGGTATTGGCGGCGGTGAAGTAACGGAATAGTTTTTGTTTGAGGGTGCGGTTGAATCGCTCCACCACGCTGGCCTTGGTATCACCTTTGGTGGAGAAATGATGAATGTTGTGGCTCTTGAGAAAGTCTCCGACCGTCTTGTTGTAAAACTCTTTTCCATCATCCGTCTGCAAGTTGATGGGTTGTCGACCTTCTCTGATGATGTCGGCCAGGGCCTTTTTCACTTCAGCCCCAGTCTTGTTCTTGAGAGGTCGGACCCAGGCGTACTTGGAAAACACGTCCACCACCGTGAGTAGATAACGCGTGCCTTTGTTGTGACGCGATAAGCTTTGCACTTCCACCAGGTCGGCGGCCCACTGCTCGTCAATACCGAACACCACCACCGGTGCCGTGGGAAAATTACGTCGTCGGGGTTTGTGAAGCGTGTAGGCCAACGAAGACTGTAGGGCCTGCCGGGCTTTTTTGAGAGACACCCCTTGTTGTCGGGCGAATTGGCGGACACTTCCTAGACTACCGGGCTCGTCAGGGTCTTCATACCGTGCCCTCAGACTGGTTTTCTCCTCTTGCTTTTCTGAGCGCATGACTCAGTTCCACTACCTTAGCAACGCATCCGTACAAGGCCTCCTTCCGCTGTACACCCAATCTCGTGAAACTGTTAAATGCTCCCTCTTGCCGCCACAACCACTCTATGTAGACTATGAACCGCCAAGGGTTCACGGTGGGGTTCAGAGCGTCCCAAACACCTACAGCATCGGCGGCCGCTGTGGGCAACGCGTACTCGGTTCCGTCGGGGTGAGTATCCAATAACTCTTGGCAGATGGCCTGCAACCCCACAAAGGTTAAAGAGTCGAAGGCCCCTTTCAAAAATAGATCGAATGGACCTTGGAATAAAGGGGAGAGACACTCCACACCCTCTCTCGCTCGTTCTACCGGGACTCGGTTACCCGTGGTTGAGAGCAAGAATGAAATGAGACTCAATGCACGATTTCAAGAACTTTATTCACAAAACAATCTAATCTCCTATTGGTCAATGTTTATTTGGACATGTACCAGTCCCAGTGCTTTCGGACTCTGGCGGGTGCAAAGTCATCGGCCCAAAGGAACATCTTGCACTGACGACCACGGCAAGTCATGAACAGCCTGTTGGGGTTCTTTTCGGACTTGGACAATTTGAGCACCAGTAGTTCGTTGCCGTAACACACAAAGGAGCAATGGTTGTCTCGGAACTGCCAATGCAGACTCCTGTCGACTGCCAGAAGGAATCGGTCTCTTTCTTCTGGGGTTCCAAAGCAGGCAATGATGCACTCTTCGTGAGGACATCGTGGTGGAAGAACCAGCAAAGCCTGAAGCAGAGAGGATCGA
>JAEMPF020020324.1:7706-26980 GCA_022496165.2 Catalaphyllia jardinei | reverse complement strand
GGGGAGGACACCAGTTGATGGTGAATATGAGCCAGAGAAGTATGGAGTGCCACAGATCGATAATGTTGATCTAGATGTTCTTGGTTTGTTTACCTCTCGCACTGATAAAGCTTGTTTAGGAGACCTGTTAAATTCTAAATGCTTCATTGGAGAATCTGAAGAGTTAGTTGAAGAGTTTTTATCATCAGTTTCTTAAACACAAACATAAACGTGTCATTTTTAAAAATCTTATCAAGTTGATTCCATTGACAATGACTGTATGTTCCATTTCATTTTTACCATAAGCCATGCTTTTTATACTTTGAGCCACGTTTTTTTATACCGTAAGCCATGCTTTATTCATATTAAATCAGTCCGGAAATTAATGGGTACAACTTTTAGTGAAATATCTTTGGTATTAGAATATTAAAGTGAGTTTTTCGGTTGCCCCCCCCCCCCACTTTCCTAGAAATTTACGTGTTTAAATTACATGATAATTATTACACAGTCCCTAATGATTAAAACTCTAGAATCACAAACTCTTATAAGAGTCACATGGCCAATCCAGTGTATTACACTAAGGCTTAAACCTCTCCTTCCGCTACGTCTTCGTCGCCGTCATCATCAGGGAGCAAGTTATTTTTCATTAGTCTGTTCAACAGAAATTTCCGTTTTGCCACTGCCGACTCGGCCGCCTCGTCAAAATCCATGTCATCTTCCTCAGTAAGGCGTCGAAGAGTCTTCATGACTTTACGGTGTATTGCATTGTGTTTGATATGGTGAGTCCATTTTAGACGCTCTAAATAAGTCCTTCGTAGCCTTCTTCTACTTACAGGTAACATGGCATTGAAAGCGGCATTCTCTGCATAATGTTGGGATTTTCCTGTATCCAGGAACTGTTGGACTTCTTTCAGGTAGGTTTCTTTGATATCTTCCCCGACTTTTTGACGTAACGGGCGCCATGGATCTGGTTCATCGTCGTCGTCCGCTTCTTCTTCCTCTACGGAGCTGCTAGTCTCTTCCTCTTCAGGCTCCTCATCTTCCTGTTCTTCTTCTACCTCTTCTTGTTCTTGTTCATCTTGTTTTTCGTCTTCTATGTTTTCATCATTGTTTTCTTCCACGGGACCAAAAATATATGTTGAAGGAGTACGCATGGTTCTCGTCGTCCTTAACCCAAGACAACGTGCTTCAAATAAGCCGAAACGATTGAAGTGATAACTTAATATATCATTTTCCCTCAGTGATCAAACATCCTCTTTCTTGATTCGTCGATGCCAGCGTGGGTATCCTTCATGCGTCAAGAGATGACTAAAAACACGTTTCTTGCGTCACTGGCAGGATGTAAATCTAGGACCGTGTACCCAAACGGTCGTTCGGTCACTTTTTGATACACGTCCGTCATTACATAGGTACACCCCCTATCCCCCGTCTTCACAATAGTTCTTAACCATGTGATATCGCATACCCCCTATCCGCCATCTGGACCCTCTTGACGACCGCAGAAACATCGACGTCTTCCAATTTCTTCACCAGACATCCGGCCACCAAACAGCTCAAAGTGGGTCCGCTCACCAAAAGATATGGATTGGTGTTTGACAAACGTGTGGTCGATCCGGACACCTTCAAGTCCTATCCTTATGGATACACACAAGTTGGGTTCAACGATGTGGACATGGAAAATGATGAAACCTTGTTGGAATTAAAAATAGTTTTCCCAAGCCACTCACGTCAGCGCACACACCACGTTTAACATTGCTGTCTTTTTTTCTCCCTCAGCGCACTCACTAATGATTCACGTTTATTGTGAAAAATGATTATGGGCGTCCTTCCACTAAGGGAGTGGACACAGGTTCCTATTGTAAAGAATTAGGATTTTTGAAAATACAGTTATTTCTCATTGGATTTACATGTGTATAGATTGATTCTCAATTGACATATCGGACGGGTCTGAGAGACCGATCCCAGGCCTTCGAGTCCAGTGGGCAATTTTCTCGCCCAAAACAAACTCCTATGGAAACCTGGGACCTAGTTTCCAGATTTCAATGCTGCTCAGGGTGTCCGAGCGGCTACCGCCCTCTTGAATTCTTAATCCACCTCCTGATTGGCTGAAATTAACCTCCGCCATCTTGGATATGCTAATGAACCAATTCTGCTCTATGATTTTTTCGATTTTTTCAAGACGCCATCTTGGATTTGGAAAACAATGGAGTCTATTGTTCTCGAAACAATAGCCTATTGTCTTTCTCGACTCCTGATTGGTTACGGCTTATTTAAGCCAGGTATAGTACTTGTACCCTTTCAGAACACCAAAATTAGACTTTTTTTTTCGTCTCCTAAGCCCTGTCGCCATGTTATAATTTCAATGCATCGCAATTGGCTTTCAAATTGAATACATTCTAATTTGGTGTGATAACAGTAGATTCAGCTGCGTAATGTATTTTCGTTTTCCTGTTTCCCAGGTTAAATTTAACATTAGAAACATAACAATGTTTGCTGGTATGGGTAAATGATATAGTGACGAGTGAAATAATTTCACGCACGTTTTGTCAAAATTCTAATGTTTTCTCGAGTCTTTAGACGAGGGAAAGAAAGAGTTACGCAAGAGTGAATAAAGAGATGCATTATCTTGAGTTGATTTATAATCATCGGTTGTAAGACCGCAGATCTTAAGGCTTTAAAGCTTACAAAAAGTCTGCGTCAGGCCAAGTTATCCTGGTCTCTGTAGCATGAGGCAGCAACGAGTATTTTCACTGGCCCTGGTACGGAAGATATTCCAATGCAGGGTTAAACTCCCCCTTCCCCCCCCCCCGCCAGTAAATTCGCCAGTACCCACATATTATATCGAGTTAAATTGCAATCGTTTTACTTACGGTCATTGTATTTTCAGCCGATTTTCCTGGGATCTCCAGTGAATAAATGTGGAATGAATCAATGAATCAATTCTTTAAATCTTTTAAAAACACGTTGCTGTTCCCCCCTCTCCACCCAATACAATGTTGAAAAGCAGGTGAAATTGCATGTACACTGTACTAGTTTTCGAAATTGTATGTGGTGTGAGGGCGTGGCTAGGCCGGTAAAGTTGTATTCGCGTCTGGCGCGTGCGCAAAAGCGCCAAAAGTGCACATTTATCCCAAGTCTTTTGTCCATGATTGTAGATCCGTTGAAAGCCCGTCTACTGCAATATGAATGTTTTCGTTTGAAGCACCTACCTTGTAGTCAAAGAGATTTTTCTCTTCTTTTTTACGATAAATCTTTCTCTGTTTATCCTTAATAGGAAAATAACACAGAAAAGTGAGTATACAGTTGTGCGATGTTAACTAATTAATAATTGTTTAATTCTGTGTAGGTTTTTAATCAACGCGATCGGAGTCTACCGGGAACGTAGGTACTCCGCTGAGCGTCGTATTTTCAACTCTTTTCTGGGTGTTTGGAAATGTGGTCAAACACACGCTCTTGGTTGTTTGATATATTGTTTACGAAACCTTATAAATTATTTAGTACCCTTTTTTAAGATTTTCAATGTCCGCAGTGTGCGATTAGACCCGCTTGTGGAATAATTTTAATTTTCGTGTTGATAGTGAATTTTGAGCGTCGAGTGATTTAAATGCAGCTGGCATAATACTTTACAGCTTGTTAGATGAGATAATTTGAATTCTTTGCGTATGGTAGTATGAGCTATACCCCTCTGTGAGCTCTTACATCTTACCTGTTTTGAATTTGTTGTGTCAACTTTTTCTTTCGCGCTGTATTTTGTGTCCGTACGCGTAAAGATCTAAAATTCAAAGTGAAAAGTTTTAGCCAGGCTACAACGCTTGGTCCCAAATCTTTCAGGTACTTTGAACTTTTTAAGAGTGGTTAAGGAAAGTTTCGCAAGTGCTATTTAAAATATATTGTAGGTTGCACAGTTTCATCAGTTAAGCAAGGTTACCAAATTAATCTGTCTCAACCAAGACTGAGATATCACTCTTACAATCACAACATCTATTTTAACAGATTAAAAGAAGTAGTAGGAACATACTAATACTGAGTTATTGTAGTTCTTACCGGGGTAATAATCGTCCAGTTTTTCACTGATGGATCGTCCAGGGCTTTCAGTCTTTTTCTCAAGTTATACCGCTCGCTTATCTCACGACATTCTTCTGTCCGCTTCAATTCCCTTTTGGAACACAAGTTAACGCAGTTTGCTTCCATTGTGGAAATCAGATGCGCAGAGGCACTGTACTAAGTTGGTAAAATCTTTATTCTTGTTTGTCAAGTCTGAGCAAACGTATATGATAAGGTAGGTGAAACTGAAAGAGACAATTAACCAAGATTGGAAAGCACTATAAATTATTGAAAAGTTTTTTAATCTTAAGACGACATGGCTTCGATCTCTTCATCACAATTGTTAGGAAAAGTTTAGTCTTCCGTTAGAGAATTCTAATGGCAAGCACGTACTCTAGTGTGTTTCCATAGCTACACTGAGAAAAAACATCTGTTGCTGGTTCTGCAGTATAAGAGGAATACATAAAGGTGATTAATTAGAGGCACACTCGTAAGACTAATCTACTGCACGAAGCATGTCGTTTGTCTAACTGCAATTCACTGAGTTTTCCTCTTGCGAGTGTCGTTACTTTCGGAAGTTTGCGGTATGTTTTTAGCTAAAGCACAAAAAATTCTTCCTTTCTCTAAACGGCAAAAACTGGCCAAAAAGCAACTAGCGATACCTGCAAGCTGGCTCCAAAATTACTTAACACCATCCACACACCAAATGGATTCAAAAACAGAAATGTCATAAGCTACAATCTCGAATACTCACAAGAATATTTCCAGCCTAAAATCGCAGACGAAAAGGATATTCAACCTGGAAGTTCGTCAAAGGTACTCAACTTCGCGTCGTATTTTCGACTCTCTTGTCGGTGTTTGCCGGGAAATGTGGCCAAACACACGTTCTTGGGTCTTTGATATATTACATACAAAACCTTATAACTTATTTAGTACTCTGTTTTAAGATATTAAATGCACGCACTATGCAATTAGACAGCTTGTGGAGTAATTTTAATTTTCGTGTTAATGGCGAATTTTTAGTGCCGAGTAATTTCAATTTAGCTGACATAATATTTTTCTCCGAAGGACTGCTTGTTAAAGTAAAAAACACTCTTTATTTATAAGAGTATTGTTTTACCGGCCGAGGCCCAAATTCTTATTTTTTGCCGACTTTAGGCTGAAAATATTCCTGTTAATATTCTTAGATTATAGCCTGTGACATTTCTGTTTTCGAATGTATTTGGTGACTGGATGGCGTTTAAGAAATTTTGTAGCAGCCTGCAGAGAATAAATTTGATATGACGCACATAAGTTCTTGCAGAAATGTTATTAGCCCCGGGGGAACTCCCATACAAAATGGATGGGGGCGCTCGTCAGACATTTTGAATAGAAACCCAACGAGGTATTAACATCCTGTTTTGCAGTCGTTGTGGGGCCTCATGGTTGGTGTGCACGTCTCCTGACAATTGTGATGAAGAGATCGAAGCCATGTTGTCTTAAGATTAATAAAAACTTTTTAATAATTTATAGTGTTTCCCAATCTTGGTTAACTGTGTCTCTCTTTCAGTTTCACCTGCCATATCATAGAAATGTATATCAAGGTAAAATTCGACTCGTAAAATTAATCTGCCGAGGCATTCCGTTTGTTAACTGCAAATTGCCTGAGTGTAAATGGACGACCAGGACATAGAAGAGCTTGCACATGGAATAAAAAACGTCGAAGAGCGTTTAGACGACGATGTTAAAGAGATGTGCACGCTTCTACAAGAGCTTGCTGAGGAAATCTTTGAAAATCGTCCAGGGCTGCCGAGGCAAGACACCGACTTACTCAGAGAGCATTTCCATGATATCTACAAGAGCTTGAAATTACACTTGGTGTTTCACTCAGGCGCTGATTTGTTTGATGCTCCATCAAAGGTTCGAGAGCTGGGCCGTTTGATCGGGCTGAACGCTGAGGAATTACACAGGCAACCAGACGAAAACTCCGCCCTCGACTATTGTGCAGACCCTTGGAGCAAACTCCTGGAAATTGTAAGTAAGCATTTTCGGATGCATGGTATTTAATATTTTCCATAAGTACAGACTTGAAGGCGAATTACTTTTATAATGCGGGTAACTGCCCTGTACCAGCAACAGGTCTATAATACACTTAACTTTTAATTCACACAGGCAGACAGACAAAGGGCACGTTACAGTGAGCACCAGTCAGATTTTAAAACTCTGTGCCGGGCTGTTCAAAACCCGATTAAGCTAACCCAGGATTCACTAGAACTTAAATTTGAGTTTTGTAACTTTTCGGTGAGGTTTTCTGTTTATATCGTTTGTCCTTCAGTTTTGAGCTTGAATAATCTCGAACGAAACAATTAAAACTGACGATAAAAACCCGTTTTCAAAAATAATGAGTTTTTCAAATACTACAGCTTGACAACATGAGTTTGACTGTTGAGCTCAGCCGAACGACTGAAGACTGCAGCTCAATCAAAATTCAAATCAACTTGAACACGATATATCTTTCATTTTTCAGGAGGGGAATATTGAATTAATAAAATATGACTGACGTTTATTACGTAGCTGAGAAACGAAACGTAAACAACATAACTTAGAGCTTGCAACAATCGTGGACTCACACAAAGGAGCAAATTGGCTGAGCTCAAAACATCTAGCAACTACTTAACAATATTGAATTGTAAGTGATACAAATTAAGGTTGCGCTGAAACCCCTGGAGAAGTAAGTTTTAAAGCTTTGAAAAAAGTCCTATCTTATCCCGCTAATTGCAATTCCACAATAAAAAATTAACGAACTTGTTTTTAGCAGGGTTTTTAAGGGTGTTTTACCAGGCTGTTCGGTAGCTTTGGTAGCCTATCGTGCCATGAAGATGACCACAATTTGTTTGTCAATCTCTGAGCATTTGCGTGATATCAATATTATTGCATCGTCTGATAAATACCAGTTATACAACGCTTTCTTGTGATCATAGCAAAATATCACTATTCACGCATTTTCGCGGCATACACACGAGTTCTTCTATGAAATGAGATTGATATAAAACAAAAAATACTTCAGCTTCGATTTGACACTCCAGCAGACAGCGAAAAGCAGGCCTGCCATGTACTAAAAAAAACAGGAAAAGAATGGTTAACGAAAAAAAACCCAGCACTCAGGAGAGGACACTGGGCAATAAAGAAAAAGAACAAAAAAAAGAGATGGGATACTCGGCAGTCACAGTGTATTGAGACCTGTTCAGTTGTAGGATTTTTCCAATGGTTTTACATAATGGTCTCGTTATGTTAGCCTGTCTACAGCCGCCTCCTCCCCTCAATTTTTTTTATTTTTGAGGGGAGGGGGCGGCTGTAGACCGGATGGTGAGTAGAGGAGCGTAGCTGTTAATTACAGGCTTAATTGACAATTTTGTTTCATCTCCTTTAGTTTAGTGCCATCATAGCACAAAATCCTGAGGAACGAGACCGCAGACATGCTGAAGATGTTATGGACAAGGCAAAATACTTTTTAAAGGTCCTTGGCAGCAGAAATATCTTCAAGCCTAGGGCTTTGGCAATGGTTTCACATAATCAACAATGGTCTATTGGATCATCGATTGCTGTGAGTCATTTCCTGAAGCCTCTGTGCTTGCTAAGAAGAATTAATCATTTTAAACATTGTCTAAAGAAGGCAATAGTATTTTACCAGCCTCTAGATACTGCAAATAATCAAAACTGGTCATCACGGGCAACTCGAACTGGAAGAGGCAAGGCATCTGAAACAAAACCTCCTTGCCCGAATTGCACAAGAGAGTTTGCAAACTTAGAGGGCTTCATCAAACGTAACACATTGCTGGGTGCATGTGCAGAGTATTGCCCTGTTGACCGGCTTCTTGCAGATAAGCCTTTGTCAGACGAACAAAACAAACGGATAAATGATGCACTGGAGCAAAACGAGGACATCTGCAAACGTTATTTTAAGAACTTTCAGGAAATTAAAATAACGGAGTGGGACGAGGCTCTTTGGAAAATTAGAGTTGTTTTTAAGGAACATCTGTTTGGGCTAAGACCACAATGTAATGACCATTTTGGCGATAGGAGTAAGTGTCCGTATATTGGATGATTGAATGACCACTCGCTTTAGTTAAGATAAGATAATTTATTTAACGTCAATTACACAGGGGTGGTTACCCAGTCCCCCGAGCCGGAGGCTCACAATAAGTGTGTTTGGCAAGCCAAAGACTAAATCCGTATAAAAAGCAGTAAGAACTACACATATCTATATAATAAATTTGGTACGTCGAGTCTTAAGATAATTGTCACGTGTTACCCTCATAAAATAAAGTCTCTAAAGTCTCTAAAGTCTAAAGTCTAAAATTCACGATCAAGTTCAAGTTTGTTCAACGAGAAAACTTGAACATGTTTTGGACAGAACGTGCGATGCTCTGAAAGATCGCTTTTTTAAAACATTTTTTATTTCCACTTAGATAAAAGTCAGAGTACGCCGTTCTGTCAAATTGTTTCATCATGGTCAATTAGTTACCAGTGCTGAGTAGGGTCGAATTTAAACAACCGTGACAAAAATCTATAGATCAAGTTGGCTCTGGTCACTCTTAAAGAAAAGTTACTTAAGTCTTAGAGAATCCTCGCGACAAGTTGTCAGAGAAATTTACAGAGCAAGAACAATTAATGTTTTTCAATCAAGTTGCGTTTCTCAGGTGTCATCTGAACGTGAAGTGACCAATATCCGGGTTATGAGTGGTTTCCATCTGATCGCTATAATCGCTGCAGACAAAGTTCATTGGTCGTAACGACGGTATGGACGACCTCGACCCTGTCTTGACGATCATAGCAATAGTTGTGATCATATAGAAACAATAGCCCAGTTTCGCTATATTAAAATTCAGCCTAACACAATAGACCTCAGCAGGAAGCCCTGGAGAATAAACCCCACAAACTCTATATTTATTCCCCGGAGCCTCTTTGAGCGCAAATGGCGCTCTTGGGTCCTCCGGCCCAGGAGCATGTCTGTCTGAGTGTCTATTATCATCCATATGGAAACCAGCCTTTATCAAGGAAGTTATTCTTTAAAGGCGAATCACACAGAAAATCACGACTCCATTGAAGTTTTTTTTCCCCGTTTGACAAAGTTTCTTCTCGATATTAGTAGCTCGCTCTTATTTCGATAATTTTATATCTCCTGGCAAGATATCGCTGTGTGTATATACAATAATAATGGTAATCGGGATGTAGCACTAGTGGAAGCCGTTGCAGTCCATGTTCTTCACTTTTGTTACACGACCAAAAGTGGAAAACAGGAAATTTTTATCCCTGTGTTCGGTGTTTCGACAGCGGACAAACGGATGCACATTAGTGTTGGTGGGAAGAATAAATATAAGTTGATAAAAATTCTACAGATGCTCGTGAATTAAATAATGCATACCCCGTAAAGATGGAAAACCCAAAACACTAGTCCCCATTTAGGCCTGTAGGAGTCGACACTGCCAAAGGTTCATTAACTGGCGAAATAACTGCATGGAGTAACTGAGGAAATGTTCTTTATCTGTAAGGGGGGGGGGGGGGTGGGGGTGCCTAGTGACCTACGTTACAATTCGAACTCACTAAACGTTCCTCATCACAAGCTTTCTATTCATACCTGACAGTTTAGAAATGCAATCATTTGAAATTATGCAGAAGCCAAACACTCTTTGCTGTGATTTGTTGCTTGGGTGCAATTTGAAATTTTGGAATTGGTTGTGGTTTAAGTTCTATGAAAGTGTCAATACCGCGATAAATGTTATCCCTCGATCAGCGGCCTTCTTTTCCTAAGTCCGAATGTTTAAGTATGCACGCCCGTTTACGTTGTCTCTAGGGTGTTTGCATAAGTGGAGTTAGACGGTATCTGTCAGTTATGTACATTTTTTAAGAATTCATTTATAGATTGAGTCAACGTGCTATAAGTTCAGCTTCTTTAATGAAATGTTTGTAGACAAAACTGTCGTGATAATTTGAACAGTGGTGAATATCTTCTGAAAAAATTATTGTGGCCACGTGGCCACATACTTAAACAAGCTGTACACGATCCAGATCACGTGATTCATTCGAACATGGTTTATTTGTCTTTTCTGAAAGAGTTTGTGTCCAGCGATTATGTTCGCGATGTTTCTTTACAGTTTTGTAACTTTTTTTGCGCGTTATCGCACAGAACTTTTTTCATCCAAGGTGTAGAGTAACCTATTAGCCGTGAAGATGTACCGTCGGGCATCGTGACTAATAAATATGGGTTATTGACCAAGGGTGAGGTCAAGATGGCTGATTCATCTTACCCGCTCACGGAGCTAGCCATATAATAATTAAGAAATAGAAAACATCTACTGTGTTTATATCGAGTTATACAAACACGAGTGGAAGTTTGGGAGAACGAGAAATGCTGTGGGAACACGAGCCACAGGCGAGTGTTTCCACAGCTTTTTCGAGTTCTCCCAAACTTTCACGAGTGTTTGTATAACTCGATACAAACACGGAGTACATGTTTTCTATTTCTTTTAGAAAACACCACGACGAGAAAAAGGAAAACAACTTGTTAACTTTGATTATCAAAATGTAAATTCTCTTTGCTCGCGCCATCGCTACGTCAACAGCACGCGCTAGTTCTGTGTCTCCATCGAGTTATACAAACAGGATTTTTGACCAATCAGCGCGCGCGCTTTCTTAGGACTGTTTTCTAAAGTGTTTTATTATATGGCTAGCTCTGCGAGCGGGAAAGATGACCCAAATCGCGCGCTGTGATTGGCTACCCGAGCGGGCAAGATGGAGCCATCTTGCCTGCTCGAGACTACCCGCTGTGTCTTGTGAGGAAAATTTCCCCGAAAGCCATATAATAAATCCTTTATTGACCAAGCTTGTTCGGTCAAGATGGCTGGATATTGGCGTCGTTCATTTTTTGCGAGTTTATGGACCTCGACTCCGTCTTTGTCCATAAACACGCAAAAAAGGAACTTGGCCAATATCCAGCCATCTTGAGCTCATGCTTGGTCAGTAACCCATATGTGTTTCTAAGAGCTAAGCATTAAAAAGATTTCTGAGAATTGTCCCTAACAATACCAAGACTGGTACTGGACAGTAGAGGGGGAATCATTCAATGCTAAATGGGTAGATACAGTGAATGCTACAGTGTTGTAAAAAAAGTTTCCTCCTCTGTAATGACCGGAGTCAGCTAAGCTTTGGCTTGGTGTTTCTTCTCAAACTTTAAGTCTAATGCCTCCATCAACAACTTCCATCCTTTTGTCTTCTCGAGTTCTTCCTGGCTGATACCTTCCTCCTCTTCACTTGACTCCAGTTCCTGATGTAAATAAAAAAATGTTACTTTAATTGGAGCAACCTAATGCTTACAGATCAAGAAGATTTCCTCAGTTACTCCATGCAGTTAATTCGCCAGTTAACGGACCTTTGGCAGTGTCTACTCTAACCAAGACCACCTTAACAATTTTTTGGCAAATTGACCAATAGCACTTATGTTTTAAAACACCGATAGAGATCGAAACTAAATGACTGCCTCTGTACTATCCGGCTTGCATAAAGCAATAATACTTACTTACAAGTGAAGTATGATCCTCGCAGTAAATTTTCCAATTTAAGCAACTGGAAAGAAGAAGCCTGAAAAAAATCAGGGCTTCAACGGGATTCGAACCCATGACCTCCGCGATACCGGTGCGATGCTCTACCAACTGAGCTATGAAGCCACACATTGGGAGCAAGGTCAAATTATTGAGTCATGGGTTCGAATCCCGTTGAAGCCCTGATTTTTTTCAGGCGTCTTCTTTCCAGTTGCTTAAATTGGAAAATTTACTGCGAGGATCATACTTCACTTGCATCTATAACCGCAGTTCAAATATGAATTATTTCATATATACATCACAATACTTACTTACTTACTTTTTTACCTCTATT
Source organism: Catalaphyllia jardinei (assembly GCA_022496165.2). Classification (NCBI taxonomy): domain Eukaryota; kingdom Metazoa; phylum Cnidaria; class Anthozoa; order Scleractinia; family Caryophylliidae; genus Catalaphyllia; species Catalaphyllia jardinei. The sequence continues at coordinate 15,046 of JAEMPF020020324.1, read as the reverse complement.
TCTATTTTATACGATATATTTTGAGCCACCTTGTGGAAATGCTGAATAAAGCCATTATTATTATTATTATTATTATTATTATTATTATTATATTATAATACGCTGGAACTACGTTGTTAATGCCTAAGGTATTAATTCTACAATTTGCAGCGAAATTTGTCAAGTGTCCTTGGTTAGACATGAGTTGTGTAACATTTGCATTACACCATATACCAACGTGGATGCCAGGCAATTTCGGGGTTTTGCAGTTTTTCTCCGAAGTTGCATCGTATCTAGGTTAGATTTATTTTAAAAAAGAAAAATAACGGTGAAGAACGCCATTAAATTCAACATGTACTGTCCGAGACTCGAGGGGCATTCTGGGAAAGGGATGTCGTGAATAAAGGTCCTCGACTAGATCGTCTATTTTACAACCAGAGGAGTGGTGACTGGTCACGAGTCAGTGTCAGACTTTCTGCACTTGAATAATAGAAATAGTAAATGAAAATTCCGTCGGGCATACTGGGCATTCAGAAAGGCATTGCTAAACCTACCTCAGAGTCAAAAGTCAATGTTCTCTGTGTCCTTTCTCCATAAATATTCCTCAATTCATCCTTAAAAAAAGTTAGGATTTCAAAGATATTGTATCTCAGTAGTGTCAGAGACTCGTGCAGTTTGGGCAATACGATTTGGAAAACAGATTGAAGTTATTATACCAGCGAGAATTCTTCAGCTGCACAACAACAGAGGCGAAACAAACGCTGCAGAAAAATATTCTAGTTCCGCGCTGGATTTTTCATATTGTCTATTTTTTTAACCAATCAAATCACTGGAACATATAACGTGGCCTCTTCTGTGTTCATACTGCCTTGGCGCGATTTCCCTCTCACTGGCGCCAGGATAATTTATACTTTCTGAATATTACAGCTAAAACTGACTCAGCTGTGTAGTGGGGGTCTTGCAAGGAATTAGCGCAGCACGCTTGCTATATGAGAGGTGCTCCAACTAAAGACCGAGATCTTGTTTTATCTTCGCTTTGTAACCAAGGAATTAATCCTGAAACCTTAAGATTTAACGCGAAAAGAATCGAAACAAAGGAAACTTTTATCCAAACTGCAACGTGTTTTTCCTGTTCTGTTTCGACTGATACGTGTTCCAGTTACAATAGCTGCACTGTAAACACCCACAATAACACCTAGGGTGCCTGTGCAGAGCTATGTTTCGCCTTAATATTTTCGCCATTTATCAACAGTTTCTTCTGGGGAATTTCCTTAGTTCAGGATGGATAATAACTGCGTGTTAAGAACCGTTAAGTTCGTGTGGGCGATTTGAAAAACAAGTTTCGAAATCTTAAATTCTCTTTTGACTCAGAGATGCAAACAAGAACATAAAACTAAAGAATGAATAACTCATTATTATTTACGAGTGTTGCTGCCCGATGAGCACGTATGGACTTCACCGCTTCATTGTGATGTTTTTACCTGGGAATGTGATGGAAACTCCAGATCTGAATCGATGTCGGTTTTTTCTTTTCCGATGCATTTCGTTTCTGCCTGCCCGTCCACTCTTTGTCGTTTCGCTCTCTTCTCCTGAAATGCAACAAGTAACATATTAGCCTCGCTGTACGTCCAAATGTTTCCCAGTTTCACTGTGTGTGAAGACCGAAGGTCGAAGCCGGAAATAACAAATATTGTGCTTAAAACTGAAAAGGAATTCGTGGAATGAAAACTTACAGCGAAAGCAGAATTGAACTGCGAAATCTACAAATCTTGAAGAAAATGCTGGAATAATCTAGTCACTTTTTGTCATTGGAGCAGCCCTGTGAGCCGAAAAGCTTGGACGTTGCCTTGAAAATTGCAGGAGTTGAAAAAATAGTCTCGGAAAACTTGTGGTTGCGGTCATCCCAGAGACCATTTGATTCGAGTTTTGAATGAAAGGAGCGTAAATGACGGTGGAGATTTTTGTCTTCTGTGGTTGGTGATTCTCAAATCAGCTTGATATAGTGATATATAATTTTTTTCCATACTGTCTGAAAAGTTGAAGATTTTAGGGAACTTTCCAACAAAGAAATAAAAATAGTAGGTCACCGAATTAGATTTTCAGATAATTTACAAAAACTGAAATTTAGTGGACGTTTTTGTGCACCTTGTGCGTTGCCATGGTAACTGTTATGACGGCACAAGTACTCTCAAAGTATAGCCCAGCAATAGAGTTGCAAGGAGGCATATAGTTTGCCCACACCATTAAATATCCTTCTTTGTAATCTTCCATCGTTTCACAAACACTGCAGCAACGAAGAACCCTTTCGAGCCTCCTTAATGGGTTCTTCGCAATGTTTCCTACAGTTTTCAAAAATTGCGAGAAGCTCTACACACGTTTCCTCTCAAAGAACTTTCCAAAAGACATTTTTAATTCCGAAATTTGTTATAGATACGATTAATTAGTAATTGGACCTCGTGTCGGTCGTGTTGGTCATGTAATTAGGCCACATTCGTATTTTCAAATTGGCCCCGCGCTTCGCGCTCGTCCGATTTTGAAATTACTCGCGCAATTACTCCCTGAATTCTACTCCACTTGGTCCAATTACTACATGTATTACTAATAATCTTAAGCTACTAATCAAAATTTGATGATCCAAAAACATTTACCGTGCCTTATTTGAATTATAAGCCTAACTAGCAATAGTTATCACTAAAGCTGCCCTCGCTTTCTTTTATTTCTGCTGATTGAAAAAAAATAAAATTGAACTAAAATTTTGTATTTTTTGTAATGGTAATAGGACTGAGTGGAGTCCAATTCGGTCTGTAATCATGAGTGATAACAAAATCGGACGACCGCGAAGTGGGAGTCTGATTTGTTCATCACGAGTATGATTACAGACCGAATTGGACGACACGAAGCCTTATTACCAATTAATCATAAAAATTGCAATTTTCGAGAAAAGAATAGCCAAGTTATCAAAGAAGGGGAAAATTCGCATTAAAATACCTACAAAGGAGATGAAAAACCTCCTACAGGTAATTAGGCGCCAAAAACACAAAAGCAAGCGCGCACACGCACGCACGCACGTCATTACAACTTTGAATGTGATTGGTTGATTTATACTACAACTTCTAATGTGATTGGCCTATTGAACTGTCCGATAACAAACTATCCAATAACAAAGTGTCCAATAACAAACTGTCCGATAACAACTTGGCAAGTGAATTAGTGGAAAAATAGGAGTTTTTTAAACCAATCACAATCGAGGAAATTGTAATTTTTATGATCAGTTAGCTATATCACACATACTGTCCAAGTAACTTAGGCATCTTATAAATATGATCCAAAGAATCAACTAAGTTAACTAAATTAACCAACACATCCTGTTCTCATCCGCTATCACATGATATTCTTTACATGATACTCTCACGGACCTCACGAAAAGCATTCTGGAAAAAAAAGATCAAACCACTCTGTTTCTAGTTTGATACTGAAACAAATCATTTGTATTGATATACGAGCTAACGTATCCCGAAAGCAGAACAGAAGACGAGATTCTTTCCGAGATGTAAACAGAAGTATGGCGTTACAGTAGCCATATATGCAAATTTAGAGTCAAGCGAAAACGCCACAAAACATTCACATTCACATTTGGATCCCTACCAGTCACGTAGCCGTCACATGCGCTCTACGCCACGTAAGATTACTCAGTAAAAATAAAAGCCATCCAAATAAACGAGATGCCAAACGTAAAACTGACGATCGGAAGGGTATTTAGCTATCATGTTAGTTGCAACTCAACCACACTGGCCTCGAATTTCTAGTAAACTTCAGAATTTCCTACGATACCCTCTCAGCTGCTTTTCTCTTCAGGATCTTTGAAAGCGTTTTCAATTTGTTTTAGATCAGAACCTCAGTCATTTCGAAGCGAATTTATTTCATCACGCTAAAATCGTAACGCAGGCCATGGTGTAATTGGAGTGTATTTTTGTTTCGTTTCCTCAGAAACGAAACGGTATTGGGGGTGAACTATTTACATAGTGGAGGTAATATCCAATCAGAGTTCAGTTCGTAATTGTAATGTAAATACGGCGGCAATTCCGGTATATCGCAATGCAACATTTCAATTGTTGCCTTCGACCAAATGGGGAATTACGATTGAAATTCTCGTTATCGGCATATTACACAAGAAAACTAGAAACTGGACTTCTAATAGGAAAGTGATAGTGAAAAGAAAATATATTTTCGATGTGGAGACGCCGCCACACCACGCGATTTGCCCTCCCTCCATTTTATTTTATGGACAGGATGAACCTAATTACAAGTTTCTCAAACCATGCATGCATTAGTAATTATCGTGCTTATAATTAACCCAACCTTTTAAAACTTAAGGTTAGTAACTATTCATAAACTAAGTCAGACTGCGAAGTCTGTTAATGTCTTACCTGTGCTGTTTGTTTATCGCCTGGATTTTCACCAAGCTTTACATTTTCTGAGAAAGATTCTGAGGTTTTCTGTCTTTTAAGGTTCAAGGCATTGTAGAAACATTTTCTTGAAGATGGAGGATCGCATTCAACTGCAGCCATTCCTGTCTTAAAAGTTTTCGACACTTCACACTCAAAGCAACCACCAAAGATATTCTGCGTATGGAATATCAATTTTCCTTTGATATGTGGGACAAAGACATGACAAGAAGGTCCTGAAATGTTTACTTAAAGGTGTTTTAGTAGTCTTGGCGACGCTGTTATAAGTCGATTGGTTCTTTGTTGTGATCTCTTATGGACAGAAGTATACACAAATACGATTTTGTGTCCAAGTTTTTTTTTTATTAAGATGCATTAACGTACCAAATTAAGGATTATATAAGCTAGTGGTAAATGATATATAGCCTCGTGTATTATGACAGAAGTAGATCACGATTGGTTAAAATTCTAAACCTTCAAGGCATGAATAATCAGTACTCGACTCAGAAAAACAAACATAACGTTACTCCGTGGGCTGGCCATGAATAGATTTCAGTTAATTTCCGCCCCTCAAAACTGTTAACCGTTAACAAGGATTTTATCTTTTCAAACAATTTAACCCAACGTTTAAGGATGTTGGTATTGGTAGCAGTTTCAGATTTTAGTGCTGGCTTTGTAAGAGCTTTTATAGTTGCTATGGTAGGAGGCGAATTACTACAAAACGCAAACACTCTGTAAATTAATTAATTAATTAATATTACGAATCGATAATAGGCAGAATCCCAAAGGCCTAAAAATGTATGGTGAAAAAGCTCTGTTTTAAGCACCGTGGAATACCCATTTCTTAAAACTCCGATTCCAGAAATCGAGAGGTCGAGGTTAAAATTGAGATTCCAATCGAACTATGACACAGGTAACAAGAGGAAAATATTTTCCATATATCGTAAGACACTGACAGCTGCTGGTGCCTTAGGCAATCTTCTAAGATCTCTTTAAAAAAAGCGAGATATATGATAGAGGATGATCTACGGGATAGCGCCCACTATTTGTCTCTCGTTCCACCTGCCACTAATAAGCGTCTTGTTACAAACTTGCTTAAGTCAAGATCGCAACGCCCATTCCTTTCGATCTGTTCCTTAATTTCAAAGTTTAGAGACAATTTCCTTACTTTTCTCTCAGCGCTTTGATCTAACGGGGAATGCAAAGCGTTCACTATAAAAAGTGAAAAGATAAAACGCTTGTAACAGCCAATTGTCTCAAATGGATGAGGATTACAACGATGTTAGACAAATTGCAATAAGAAGTCCAAGATTGAGACGCAGAGTCGAGAAAGATGTTATTGAAGTGTGTAAGCTTTTAAAGAAGCTTGACGAGGAATGCAGGTCCAGAGGAAATAAAGATCTGCCTGAATCTTTGGCCTCACTGACAAAACATTTCAGAGACATCTACTGGAGTTTAAAGTTACACCTGCTGTTTCACCTTGGAATAGGTGAATCTAACGCTGATTCAGAGCTCAAAGAAGTGGGCCGCTTGCATGTGGTCGGCCTAACAGACGACGAGATGAATCAACATCCCCAACAAAAACACGCCATCGACCCTGGAAGCAGAATCATGGAAATAGTAAGTATAGTCACTGCAGACGTCAAGCAAGACAGCTTGTTGAGTTTGTAATTTGAAATTTATGTGATGAAAAGTGACAAGATCATCCTTTAAGTCTTGATTTTAATTTTCCCCTTCCTGTAATTTACCAAAATCATACAAATGAAACCTCCCTGTATAATTTTGATTTTGAATGTCTAAATAAGTCAAACTATACCTGGTTGAAATGAAGTTCTAACTTAACTGTCCTTCCAGAAATAAATAATTTAATTTAAGGAGGCTCGAAACAGTTTCCAGCACTTTTCCTAGACGTAGATGTTGATAGGTCATTATGACCACTCTATATCGGTTGATGCTACAATCATGGTATCGAAAAACTGCCGAATCATTTGTGAACATTTTACTGTGAATTTGGGGCATAATAGGCTACCATGGTAATAGTATGACCTGCTAAAAACACCCTTAATTTTAGCTTTAAGTGCTTATAACTCAAAAACGAGCTCGATGACCCCTTTTTTATTACCGAGTCGTGACAAGCATGATAATAAGACACACATTTTTGCAAAGTTTAAACAAATTCTGTAGTGTGGATTCAGAGCCACCTTAAATTTTCGAATATTTAAGGTGGCTCTGAATCCACACTACAGAATTTTTTTCAAACTTTACAAAAATGTGTATCTTATGCTTATCACGACTCGGTAATAAAAAATGGGGGTCATCGAGCTCGTTTTTGAGTTACAAGCACTTAAAGCTAAAACTAAGAGTGTTTTAGCAGGTCATATTGTTGCTATGATAACCTGTTATATAAAAAGGATGACAACAACTTGTTTACCAATGATTTGGCACTTGTATGATACCGTTTCTGTAGCATCACTTGTTAAATAGTGGTAGTATTCATCCTTCAGAGTATAACTGTTAGAAAAGTGCTGGAAACTGTTTCCAGTATCCTTAGCTTGAAGAAATTGACTGTTTAATAACAAATTTAAGTCACAAGTTTGTTTCATTTCCGTCTCTTAGTTAAGTGCTATCGCAGTAAATTCGGAAGAACAAGACAGTCAACATGCTGATAACGTTATGGAAAAAGCAGTAGCCCTTTTCAGTTCCTTTAGCAGCAAAAACATCTTCAAGCCTAAGGTTTTGGCAAAAGTGTCGCACAATGATAAATGGTCTGTTGGATTATCAGTGGCTGTAAGTGAGTTCTTAAGGCCTCTATGTATTCACAAAATAATTGTTAATTTTAAGCAGAGCCTCAAAAAAGCAATAGCGTCTTACCAGTCTCTTGTTACTGAAGATAATCAAAACTGGTCATCTTCCGCT
>JAEMPF020020323.1:2006-17645 GCA_022496165.2 Catalaphyllia jardinei | reverse complement strand
CTAGATGACAACCACGTGTTATGCTCTGTCTTTTATACCCTAACACAATTACCCATGATGCCCCCGCCTGGAACCCAGGCGTTGTTGTATCCCGTGCCGACAAAATAGTTATTTCAGCCTTGTTCGCACGCTCACTCGTCAGAAACAACATTTGATAAAGTACAGCTCTGATAACGGTTCAACATTTCACAACATCACTTTCCCAGCAGGAGTCTGGAACTATACAGACTTTGATACATACATCAAGGACATAACGAAGATTGTCAAAGATGGTGCTAATAATAATGAGTATCCTATTACTCTTGAATTCGATAATAGGGTCACAGTCACATTAGCCAAGAATTATCAACTTGATTTAACTGGAAGCAATTTCAATGACCTAATTGGTTTTAATAAAGAAATATTGAAAAATAAACAGAATATAGGACCAAAGGTGAGTAATCTCAGTCAAGACACTGACATTCTTAATATCCATTGCGACTTGATGAATGATTCACTTGTAGACGGTCAAGATACAGACATCATTTATTCCTTCTCAACCAGTGTGCTTAAATCTAGTTACTCCTTTACCATCAAACCGAAAAGAGTCACATTTAATCCCGTCAACAAGAATAGTATAAACAGTATCAGGATACACATTACGGATGGAAAAAGGAGATTAATTGACCTGAATGGAGCTGATACATCTTTTTCATGAATTCTAAAAAGGATATAATAATATAATATAATGATATATAATGAAAGCATTTGAATTCACTAGGGTTTATCATCCAAAGCTTGGTATTTGTGTGGATAAACATGTAGGATCGGGGATTATCGTTGATAATATTTTCAAACCAATGAAGAGTGTTGCTACATCTATCGTAAAAAAGTTCGCCAAGAAATCAGGGGAGAAGGCATTAAAATCGGGTGTTTCACATTTAAGTGAAATGGCAAATAAAAAGAAATCTGAGAAGTCAGGAGACCTGATAATGAAAAAGCTTAGGAATATGAGAATTGGCGATGAGAGACAGCAAGAAGAAAGTACAGATATGATCATCGATAGATTGATATCAGGATCAGGTTTGAAAAGAAGGAGGTAGAGTAAAAATTATGTAATATAATAATATAATGGCTTTCAGAACAAGTGAATACTTACAAAGATTTGAGTTGGTTCGATATCAACTGAATGATGTTATTCAGATCCCACAGAACAATCAACACCAAAAAAAATGGGTATAAGTATACGATCAATGACAGGTCTGCGTTCTATGATTGGTATAATGCTTATTTTGAGGTGCAGTTTCAGTTACAGGCATTGGCTGATGGTACAGGTCTTCCAATTGCAACCCGGTCGACAGTTATTAATGGAGCTCATTCATAAATTAATCATTTGACGATAAAGAGTGCTGGTAAGATTGTATATGAAACTGATAATCTTCATAAAGTAACTTTTGTCAAGAACCTCTTGGAATACAGTGACGATTCCAGTCGCTCGGTAGCTAAAGATAGTTTTTGGTATCTGGATGTAGCAAATTTGGCTGATATGACTGCTGCTGGAAATACAGGATTTGAGGCTAGAAGGGAGTTGACGAAAAGAATTGGTGAAGGTGGTGGAGCTGCAAATGCCGCCAGAGATGTCAATGTAATTATACCTCTTAATCGATACAGTTTCTTTGAAGAGTTACATGAAAAAATGTTGGTCCCAATGCAACTTCAGTTCGATATACAGTTACAGAATGACACAGAATTAATATATAAGGCAGCTGCAGCAGCTGCCAGTCGAGTGGTTGTCAATAGATTCTTACTTTGGGTCCCAAGACTAGTACCAAAGGACAATTTGTACGTTTATCGAATCCTTTTTGTCGAAGAAATCTTGGACGTATAAAAGAGGATTGTATACGGGTTCCAATCCAACACAGAGCAGTGGATTCTTTCAGGTCTCACCTAGTATTGGCAATGTTGCTACCGTCTTTGTTTACCTCCAACGAAATAAAACAAACAATGAAGATACAAATCCTTACCACTTCGATACTTCGAAATGGAGTATTCTATCCAGAAACTGAATACGATTCAGAATCAAAGGTAAGGATCTTCAACGATGTGATGTCATATGGAATGAGAAAGAATAATTACAATAGCGGTACCCAACTCAACATGTCTAATTACAACTCTGTTTATTCTATCATATATTTTGATTTGTCCTATAACAGATAAAGTAACTACAGACCCAAAGCAGTTGATATTCAGGTACAAACTGAGCGCAAATAGTGCTGCAAATTTCAATGTCCATGCTATCGTCGTATACGAAGAGACAGTCGTAGTCGACAAGGTGGGAAATGAATTGGTCATAGTATGAAAAGTATTAACAGTGATGAGATATTCCTTATTTCGTATATGTTATATAATCGGAAAATTATATAACATATATTATATACAAAAAAAAATGACTCAGCTTTTTGAAATAAAGGTAAAACTATCAGAAAATCAGAAGAAGAATCTCAGTGACGCTTACCATAAAAAGGAAACGATTGTCATAAGGCTCATGAATGACTCTCTTCGCGGAAACGACACTTTACATGTCCCAGCTACAGTGAAGAAGAGATTGGAGAAGAATCGGAAATTGAATAAAGGTATGGATATTAAGCTTGCTAAGACCAATATCAGAAAGCAACTTGGTGGTAGTTTGTTGACTTCAGCTCTGGCTCTTGCACGTGCATTTGGACCAACCATTGCGAAAACCATGGGATTGGCAGCTTTAGCAGGGGCCTCCAGTGCAGGAGCACAACAAATTGTCAAAAAGATAGCTGGAAAAGGGGTACAGACAGGAGGTTTCCTTATTCCACAGAATACGATTGACAAACTTATCGCAAACAAGCATCTTCTAACCACAAAACAAAAGAAAGATATATTGGATGCTACTGTTAGGACCAAACAGCCCATTCAATCAAATTCCACTTCTGGGGGCAATACTGTGAAACCAAAATTCCACGAAGATATCCCGATGAGCAATCATAATCTGATGAAATGGTGTAGATATCTCAACATCCCAATCAATTATGTTCTATCAAGGGATGAAAGAGTTCCACATAATCATAACCAAGCATTATTTATTTACAATCTTGAACCATCATATATGAGTGGAAGCCATTGGGTAGCAACCTATGTAAAAGATGGTGTGATAAATTATTTTGATAGTTTTGGAATGCCTCCTTTTCAAGAAATGGTAAATCATGCGAAAAGAGAGAATGTAACTCTGCTTCACCAAAATAATCAGATTCAAAATATGAGTACAACAACATGTGACTACTTTTGTTTATACTTTTTGAATGAAATGAATAAAGGAAATTGATATTATGATTTATTAAAAGTATTCAATATGGATGATACAATGAAAAATGAAAGATTCATCAAACATTATTTCAAAAATATCTCATTTATATATATAATGGTAAAATCATATTGTGTAAAACAGAAGAAACAAACTGAATGCGTTCCAGGTAGTGTAGCAGAATGCTTGGACAAAGGCGGAATAAGATATTACGGTTTAAACAAAATCCCAAAAGAAATCATGAAAGAGGAAGAAAGAAGAAAAAAGTTTCTTCTCAAACTGAAAAGACAATCAAAAAGAGAAGAAGAAAAAAGAAGTCAAAAAGTAATAAGGGAAACTGATTGAGCCCTCACAAGCTGGGGGCTTACTTGGAGAGGCGTTGCTCAAAGGTTCTGTAAAAGGTTTATGGAATATTGGACGAGCTGGTGCCGCAAAGGCTGTAAAATCAGATATTGCCAAACAAAAAAATAAAAGAGACGGCTAATCATTATCTTGATAAAGCATTAGACAGTTTCACATCAGATTTATCAAAAAAATGGGATCCAACACATAGTGGCAGTGGATTACCAATACCATTTCCATTTGTTGATTGGAATAAAGCTTGGAATGTTGTCACTGCACCTGGATTGTTCAAAGGACCTGAAGTGAGTGCAAAAGAGGGTAGAGCCTTGGTTGCTGAATACAAGAGACAATACAAGGCTTACAAAGATGCTGGAGGCAGAAGATCATACAACTCATGGATTAAATGGAAAGGTTATGGTGGAGGGTTAGACATCCATAATGCTATATTGAAAGAAGCGCCTAAGAAGGGTTTTGTGATGCCTGGGCATAAATATACAGGCCCAAGTAACCCTCTTGAAGAGCAACTAAGGTATGATCCCAACACTGGTCAGATACTTGAGATATATCAACAACCAAGAGGCCGAAGAGATGCAGTCAGTATGCAGCATGATGTTGATTACTCAGTTTGTGGTAATAAACCAAAAGGTGATCAAGTGAAGTGCAAAAATGAAGCCGATCGTAAGATGGTCAAAGCTCTCGATGCAATTCCTTGGAAATATCGACAATGGGGTCATACTGTGACTAGGAACGCCATAGCAGCTAAGTCCAAATTAGGTATGGGTGTTAAGAAGCCAAAAAACGGGAAAAGCCGTCGAGTGAGGAAAACTGGCAAGAAAAATTAGCAGATGAGTTACATACACACATAAAACGCAACTTCACTCGCCGGCGCGTAATCACAAATCATATCGATGAAATATGGGCAAGTGATCTAGTTGAAATGCAACAGTTTAGTAAATGGAACAAGGGTTACCGATATCTTCTAATGGTTATTGATGTATTCAGCAAATATGGTTGGATCGTTCCATTAAAAGATAAGAAAGGCGAATCTGTCACTGAAGCATTCAAAACAATATTCAAGGAAGGCAGAAAACCACAATATCTATGGGTTGACAAGGGAAAATAGTTCTATAACAAACATGTAAAAGACCTATTAGGGAAAAATGGGATACTTATATACTCAACTGAGAATGAAGAGAAGTCATCAGTAGTTCAAAGATGGAATAGGACAATTAAATCCAAAATGTGGAAACAGTTCACAGTTCAAGGTAATACAATGTATCTAGACATGTTACCTAAACTAGTAAAAGAATACAACAACACAAAACATTCAAAATGACACCAACCACCAACCACCAACCACCTCTTGGTTGTTGATATATCTCAAGTATCTGACCAGTGACCAGTTGAGGCTTCAAAGAAAAAGAATGAGGGTACAGTTTACTTCAATCTATATGGTGATATGGAAACATCAAAACAGAAACCAAAATTTAAAATAGGTGATAAGGTCCGAATACCTAAATACAAACGGAATGTGCTCGATAAGGGTTATACACCAAACTGGACAGAAGAAGTGTTTACAGTTGATAAGATCCAATACACTAATCCAATCACATACAAAATAAACGATCTCAGAGGTGAAGATATTCAAGAGAGTTTCTATGAACCCGAATTATTAAAAGCCACGCAGGATGTTTTTCATATTGATAAAGTCATTCGGAGGAACTATAAGAAGAAACAAGCTTTAGTTAAATGGAAGGGATATAGTGATGATTTTAATAGCTGGATTCCTATAAAGGATTTAAACGCACTATAAAAACATCATAAGGATATATAAATATATAGTATACATAATGGTAAGACCAAAAAATATTCATACACCAATCAAACATTTCAGTGAAGAAGAAAGAAAGGAAGCAATCACACAAAGCAAGACCAAGTACATGGTGAATAAAGAATGGCAATGTCCTGCATGTGGAATAAGAATTACACATTAGCCGGGAAATGGAACCATCTCAAGACAAAGAAACATATGAAAAATGCCCAAGTCATGAAGCTTTTAAGAAATATATAAAAAATAATAGAAACATATATTGTATCAACATAGTATATGCTGTTTATTTGCTGTCTAAACATTAGCCAAAAATATTCTTGTTTGTTATGCGTTTAAATGTGAAAAGTCAGATTTAAACGCACCATGATTAATACTTAAGAATAAAATTATATAAACATAGTATATATAAATGGAAAAAAAATTATGAACCCGCGATCTCTCTCAAACCTTAATAAATCTCAGCTCATCAACTTGTTGTTGAAGCAAAATGAGAAAATAAAACTGTTGTTTCAGCAGTTGAGAAAGCCAGTCCCATCACCAAGGAAAAATGTAAAGCAGATGGTGCAGGATTATGAAGACAACATCATTCCTCCACCATTGGAATTCAGGGATGATTACAAACGAGTCCCATTACCAAGGACTAAAAAAACAATTCCAGCTCCAAGGAAGAATGTAAAGCAGATGGTACAGGATTATGAAGACAACATAATTCAACCACCATCAGAGTTGAAAGATGATTACAAACCAGTCCCATTACCAAGGACTAAAAAACCAGTCCCATTACCGAGGACTAAAATAGAGCAAGTTGCTAAAGCTCTGAAAGGCTACACAAAGTCTTTTGAAATCAGCATCAATAACAACGAGGGTTGAAATTATTTATTGTTAAACGAACAGTCTATTTTAAGTAGAAAAATGAGAAGAACATAATTACCACATTGTAAGTAATGGAGCTAAGAAAAATGTTCAATAAATATGCATTTAAAGAAAAAAAAAAAAACAACAACAACAACAAAGACCAGCTTGAACAACTACAAAACACAAGAAAAGCCATCGAATATCATGTCACAAACATTCTCACAGATGTGAAAGGTTTGAACTTCGTTGAAACGCTAAAGGTGACATTCAAAAAATTAGCAAATAATGAAATAGTGTACAAAACCGCACACTTCAATAGCAAACCCCAAACCATCATCAATAACACAGAAATCCCTTAAGCGTTACAATTATCAAAACAGCAGATCTTAAACATGATAGCTCAATGGGTATCTGAAGGTTCTGGTTGGACTATTGAATCTGTTGACAATCACTATCTTAATATTGTACAATATCAACCAATGAAAGGCTCATCATATATTGAACTTCCCCCAGAACTCAGAAACAGTAAAAAGGGATTGATCAGCATGAAAAATGAGGATAATGAATGCTTCAGATGGTGCCACATCAGACGCTTAAATCCTAAAGATAATAACCCACAGAGGATTAAAAAATCTGATAAACAATATATAAAAGATCTTGATTATAATGGGATTGAATTCCCAGTAACCACTAAGCAGTACAATAAAATTGAAAAGCAAAATGAGATTAATATTAATGTATACGGATATGAAAACAAACAACCATATCCTGTCTATGTGTCAAAAGAAAAATATGATAGACAGATGAATTTATTATTGATAACTGAAAATGACAATAAACATTACGTACTCATGAAAGATTTCAACAGTTTCATGTTTAACAAAACAAAACACAAAGAAAGAAAGCACTTCTGTATGCATTGTATTCAGTGTTTCAGCTCTGAAAGAGTCTTGAACAATCATAAAGATAATTGCATTCAGGTAAATAGAACACAAGCAGTAAAAATGCCTAATAAGGATAACAATATCCTAAAATACAATAATCATAATAAACAACAGCCTGTACCATTTGTGATCTACGCTGACTTTGAGGCTATAACAGAAAATATATCTGGTTGCCAACCTAATAATGATAAATCATATACAGAAGCATACCAGAAACATACAGACTGTGGATACGGTTATAAAGTTGTCTGTTGCTATGACGATAAATACAGCAAACCTGCTAAAACGTATAGAGGTGAAAAGGCTGTTCACAAATTCATGGAAGCCATGTAGGAAGAAGTCAAATATTGTAAGAGAGTGATGAAAAAAGAATTCAATAAACCATTGAGAATGATGAAAGATGATGAAGAGAAATTTCAAAAAGCTGAAGAATGTCATATTTGTAATAAAAAATATACTGATGAAGATATTCGAGTTCGAGACCACTGCCATATCACCAGTAAATATAGAGGCCCAGCCCATCAAGATTGTAATTTGAAACTCAGAGTAAACCCAGAAGAAGTAAAAATACCTGTTATATTTCATAATCTCCGTGGGTATGACTCTCATTTTATAATGCAAGAGATCGGAGCCATTGTTAAGAAACATACATACACAAATAAGAAAGGTAAAAAATGTCAAATGAACATCGATGCTATACCTAACAACATGGAGAAGTATATGGCTTTCATGCTTGGCAATAGCTTAGTGTTCCTTGATAGTTTTCAATTCATGAGCTCCAGTCTAGAAAAACTAGTGAGTAATATACCAAGAGAATCATTAAAATACACCTCTGAAGTATTTGAAGGTCAAGAGCTCGATCTGATGGCCAGAAAAGGAGTTTACCCCTATGACTATATGGACAGTTTTGATAAGTTCAAAGAACAACTTCCATCAAAAGAAGCATTTCACAGTATTTTAAACAATGAACATATATCAGATGAAGATTATGAACATGCTCAAATTGTGTGGAATACATTTTCTCTCAAAAGTGTGGGAGAGTACCATGACTTATACCTTGCATCTGACATCCTCCTGTTAGCTGATGTATTTGAAAACTTCAGGAAAACATGTCTTGAATATTATAAATTGGACCCATGCCATTATTTCACATCTCCTGGTTTGTCATGGGATTCTATGCTTAAGATGACTGACATCAAATTAGAGCTTATGACTGATATTGATATGTTCCAGTTCATTGAAATGGGACTGCGTGGTGGTATTAGCTATATTGCCAATCGTTATGGTAAAGCAAACAATAAATATATGAAAGAATATGATGAGAAGGCGCCCTCCAAGTATGTCATGTATCTTGATGCAAATAACCTTTACGGTTGGGCTATGAGTCAGTATCTACCAACAGGTGGATTCAGATGGTTGACTGAAAAGTAGATCAATAAGATAAACCTTGCCAAGTATAAAGAAGATAGTGAGAAAGGTTTCATGGCAGAAGTTGATCTTGAGTATCCAGAAGAAATACATGATCTTCATAATGATTACCCGCTTGCAGCAGAAAAGGTGAAAGTAACCAATGATATGTTTTCTGAGTATTGCAAAAACATATCTGAGAAATATAATATATCAACCGGTCTGGCCCACAAGCTCATACCAACCTTGGGGAAAAAAGAAAAGTATGTATTACATTACAGGAACCTCCAATTATATATTGATCTCGGTTTGAAGGTTACTCAAGTCCAGCGAGTACTTGAGTTCAATCAATCCCCTTGGTTAAAACAGTATATTGATTTCAATACTGAGAAACGTAAGAATGCCCAGAATGCCTTTGAAAAGAATTTCTTCAAGCTGATGAATAACAGCGTATTTGGTAAAACGATGGAAAATCTCAGAAAGCGAGTAGATGTTAGATTAGTCACTGATGAGAATAAACTGTTAAAATTAACCAGTAAGCCAACTTATGTTAGTAGTAAGATCTTCAATGAGAATCTGGTGGCTGTGCATAAGATCAAAGAAACACTCACCCTTAACAGGCCAGCATATGTGGGTATGTGCATCTTAGATCTTAGTAAGACGTTAATGTATGATTTCCATTACAACTATATCAAAGAGAAATATGGGGGTAAACCCAAGTTACTATTCACTGACACTGACAGCTAGACATGAAATTGAAGCTGATGATGTATACCAAGACTTTTGGAATTATAAGCATAAGTTTGATAGTGACTACTCTGAGAGCTCACCTTATTTCGACAAGACAAATAAAAATGTAATTGGTAAATTCAAAGATGAGGCCGCAGGAGTCCCCATTTGTGAATTCGTTGGTCTACGATCGAAAATGTATAGTTATATTAAGGATAATCAACAAGGAGGAAAGACTGCTAAAGGAATCAAAAAGAATGTCATCAAAAAGGACATCACCCATGAAAACTATAAAGATACACTCTTCAATAATAAACAGATGTATCATAAGATGAAAACAATCAGAAGTGAAAACCATGAACTTGGTAGTTATGAAATCAACAAAGTATCACTCAGCTGTTTCGATGACAAAAGATACTTGCATGAAGACGGAATCACAAGCTTTGCATACGGACACAAGAATATCAAACATTAACAATCTTCATTAATAATATTGGTCCCAACTCTTATTCTCATATTGGTCCTAGTATTAGTCCCAGTATTGGTCCCAACTCTTATTCTCATATTGGTCCCAGTATTAGTCCCAGTGTTGGTCCCAACTCTTATTCTCATATTGGTCCCAGTATTAGTCCCAGTGTTGGTCCCAACTCTTATTCTCATATTGGCCCCAGTATTAGTCCCAGTATTGGTCCCAGTATTAGTCCCAGTATTGGTGTCATGAAAGTATTGTTAGGTGTATATATATATTCATCAGCTTCTTTAAAAATGTATTTATTCATAGCACTTATTATTACGTAACCTGTATTCTTTTATTGCGTAATCTGTAATCAATCGTTTATCCAATAGTTTTCTTTCCTTTTTTCTATTATACACCTTGCGTCTACATATATTGTGAAGTTTCGGTTGATAGGTGTGAGTGAGTTGAGTTTTGTTTCCTGTGTAGAAGAAGAAGGTTGTGGTGTGGTTACGAGCGACGTTAGCAAGTGCGAGGAAGGCGACCGGGAGCACATTTTTCATTTACTGAGAAGCCATCAGTAAGCCATCCCTAATTCACGACAAAGAGCCATTTGCCGGGGGGGGGGGGGACGTTTGTGCAAAAGCTGGTCAAGGAATAGAAGGACGAGTGAAGAGTGCTGTCGAAGAAAGCTGGCCGGATTAAACAGGAGAAGAAAAGTGGAAGAATTACGGACTGAGATAAGTTGTGACATAATGAAGTAAATGGAAACTGGGAGTATACTGAACGGGTGTTTTGGTTGATTGTGTTGGTTGGGTTCAAGATCAAGCACAAGGACTTCAGACGCAGGGTCAATTGAACTGAACTTACGAAACGTTTGTTTTTAAAGTGTATTTTTTAAAACTAGATTAGAACGCTGTAGTATTTTATTATTATATTTATTATATTCCTGTAATCTAATTAAGGTTAATAATTTAGTTTAACTGTGTAGTTGTTGTAATAAATATATTTTTTTTAGACTTATGTTTGGTCGTTACGGGTTTCTCCGGTTTGTTTATGCATTGTGTTTCTATTTGTTAAAGAGGGCCCACCTTTGTGGCGCGGTATCGTCACAGAATTTTGGTGTCAGGAGTGGGATTGCTCTTTAACAGTTTGCATAAACAGCTCAATAGGAAACACGCAAACAAATAGTAGGGGATTTATTATGGCTGCTAGAGCCTCTGACTATGATTCTTGGTCATTGCAAGACCTTAGGGATGAAGCCTCTAAACGATCTATTTATTTTTCGTCTAAAGATGGTGTTAAGACTTTAGCGAGCAAACTAAGAGTATTTGATCGGTTAGGCCGAAGTTTGACTGATGCAAGGGAAAAAGAAAATGTTGCAGAGGAGACCCTGAGCACAAGTCTTAGTTTTGAACAGAGATTACAGTTACAAGAACGCGAACTTCAGATGTTAGAGTTGCGCAAGAAAATTAGTCAGGAACACAGGGAAATTAGGGAGCTGGAAAGAGAGTTAGAAAGAGAGAGGAGGGTGGCAGAGAACGAAAGGAGGGAATACGAAAAAGGAAAGGCCCAAGAAGAAGAAGAACGTCGAGTACGGGAAGAGGTGAGACTTCGGAAACTTCAGGCGGAGAAACAAGAAATTGGCGTAAGAGGGCTCGAGAGACAACAAAGTGAGGTTAAAAGACCTAAGTTTATTAAAATAAGAGAAATGAGAGAGGGCGAAGATGTAGATGACTATTTCCGTATTTTCGAAATGTCTGCAAGAGCGCAATCTCTACCCGAAGGCGAATGGGTCGGTAATTTAGTACCTAAACTTACCGAAAAGACTTAGATATTCCAGACCCAGCGTGTCAAAATTACAATGAAAGTAAGGCATTTATCATTAAAGCGTATCAGTTAACCGCTGACCATTATAGATATAGATTTCGGACGTCAGAGAAGAAGCCTGATGAGGATTTTGTTCAGTGGGGAAACAGGACGCGAAGATACCTCAACCGTTGGATGGCCGTTGCTGAGGCTACAGGTGACGCGGAAAAGATCATCGAGCAAATAATGATAGAACGACTCCTTGACGCGGTAAGTCCTGAGCTTAGATCCTGGTTAAAGGAGCAAAAGCCGAAATCTGCTGAAGAACTCGGCAACCTTGCAAATTTGCATGTTCCATCTCGGAAAGGGCCGCTTGTCGGGGGCAAGTATGTATCAACCGGCGAGAAGTTTGGAAAAAAGAAAAAATCAGACAATAAGGCAGATGATGCTTTGTCCGAAGAGAAACAAGAGCAAAACTTGGAAAGACCTCCCCAAAGTCCCCCTCCCTTCCAACACGAAGGAACACAAGGTCTGAAATTAAATGTTACAAATGCGGTAAACTGGGTCACATGTCATTTAATTGTGGTAGGGGCCGTGGGAAGTCTTCACAGGCGTACCTGCTGTGCATGACTCCACTGGCGTCGGAGCAATCTGAGATTTCCCCGTTTTGTGTTAAAGGCAAAATAAATGGAAAAAGTGCAGAAATGGTTGTTGACTCTGGATGTACCAGGACCCTGATACACAAAAGATATGTTAGCGATTCTGCGTTCACGGGCGACAAAATCACTGTATTGACGGCTACGGGAGAACGCCTTTCAGTTCCTATTGCAAACGTTGAGTTTGTCAGTAAAGAGGGAAAACATGTAGAGTTAGTGGGTGTTTTGGATACCCTACCTGTTGATTGTCTACTTGGTAGATCCTCCTTTGGAAAAACACTCTCTAAACAAGACACTTTAGATCAGTGGGAGAAAAACCTGTCAGTTGAAGATGACAGTGGGCACGGAGCCTTCGTTATGACCCGAAGGCAAAGAGCGCTAGAAGACGCCCAGACGAGAGCAGACTAGTTAATCGACCGAGAGAGTTCACTTGCGCTCAAGAGCCTATCAAAGAAAGAGGCGAAACCCGTTGCCCCTGAGGTAGGAGATTTGCAATTGCTCTTTGAAGGCAATATTCATGAAGATGTAGGTAAGGATTCTGAGAGTAATACACAAGTAACAGAATCTTTTAGAGATAACCCACCACCAAACATTTTAGACAGGAACAGAAATCAACTGATTTTGGATCAGAAGTCCGATGTAACCCTGGAGAAAATATATTGTGAGGCAACCGGAATAGCACCGAAAGAGTCAGATGGTTATTTTTTCACTAATGGCGTCTTGATGCATCGTAAATACTTCGCAAACGAGCGCAATGGAACAAGGTATGTTGACCGTATTGTGGTACCAGAATCATATAGAAATGAAATCTTGCGGGTTGGTCACACAATCCCCTTGTCAGGTCATATGGGTAGGAAGAAAACGTTAGAACGTTTAACTGCGCATTTTTCTGGCCTGGTCTACATTTTGATGTTCGTAAATATTGTGCAACTTGTCCTCAATGTCAGGTAGTGGCAAGGAAATTGAAGTCTAGTAGGGCACCCTTGAAACCGGTGGATATCGTTACTGAGCCATTCAAGAAGATCGCCATCGATATCGTAGGAGAATTACCCAGAACAACAACTGGCCATAAGTACAACCTAACGATTGTAGACTATGCTACACGGTACCCGGAGGCTATACCCTTGCGCTCAACAAACTCAAAGACGATCGCAGATGCTCTGATTCAGTATTTTTCTAGAGTAGGTATTCCCGATGAGATTGTATCAGATCAAGGCTCCAATTTCATGAGTAAACTCATGGCCCAGCTGTATGATCAATTAGGGATCACTAAGATCAAAACGTCAGTATACCACCCTGAGGCAAACGGGCTAGTTGAGCGTTTTAATGGTACTTTAAAGGGAATGCTAAAGAAGTTTGTTCAAGAGCGAGTTCAGACTTGGGATAAGTATCTCCCATACTTGCTTTTTGCATACAGAGAAGTTCCCTCTCAGTCTACTTGTTATTCCCCCTTTGAATTGCTTTACGGGCGTACGGTAAGAGGACCTCTCGCGGTTATAAAGGAAACTTGGTTGAAATCAAAGTCTTCAGAAGACAATCTGCTAACACATGTTCTTGAAATTCGAAGACGGCTCGCAACCATGCAACGAGTTCTCCAAGAGAACAACAAGAAGGCACAAGGTAAGCAAAAACAGCTCTATGATATTCATAGCTCAAAACGGCGATTGGAAGTAGGAGACAAAGCTTTAGTTCTACTACCCGCACCCGGGAGTAAACTAGAAATGAAATGGCAAGGTCCTTTTACAGTTACTAAGGCTTTTGAAGACGGGTTAAATTATGAGTTGGACACGGGTAAGTCACACAAACAGCATCGTACTTATCATATTAACCTGCTGAGCAAATGGCAAAGCAGAGATGAAAGGGCGGCTTTAGTAATGGAAGAGTCCCCAGAAATGGCACTGCCGCATGAAAACAATGTTCCAGCATTTGGTCATGAGGAGACCTGGGAAGATGTTGTTATCTCTGAAGATCTCACGGAATCCCAAAGACAACAGGTGAGGGAGTTGCTGCACGAATATTCTGACGTTTTCTCAGGAAAACCAAACATAACAAGTGTAGCCACACACAAAATCGACACAGGTGATTCTCCTCCAATTCGATCTTCACCTTATAGGATACCTCAAAAACTCGAGAAGGAGAAGGTCAACAAAGAAATTGAAAGGATGTTAGAAATGGGAACAATTCTTCCATCCACTAGTCCTTGGGCGGCCCCTGTTGTAATAGTACCAAAACCTGATGGTACAATAAGGCTATGCGAGGATTACAGAAAATTGAATTCTGTTACAAAGATGGATGCCTATCCTATCGACCGGGAGCACATTTTTCATTTACTGAGAAGCCATCAGTAGGCCATCCCTGATTCACGACAAAGAGCCATTTGCCGGGGGGGTGGGGACGCTTGTGCAAAAGCTGGTCAAGGAATAGAAGGACGAGTGAAGAGTGCTGTCGAAGAAAGCTGGCCGGATTAAACAGGAGAAGAAAAGTGGAAGAATTACGGACTGAGATAAGTTGTGACATAATGAAGTAAGTGGAAACTGGGAGTATACTGAACGGTTGTTTTGGTTGGTTGTGTTGGTTGGGTTCAACAAGATCAAGCACAAGGACTTTAGACGCAGGGTCAATTGAACTGAACTTACGAAACGTTTGTTTTTAAAGTGTATTTTTTAAAACTAGATTAGAACGCTGTAGTATTATTATATTTATTATATTCCTGTAATCTAATTAAGGTTAATAATTTTGTTTAACTGTGTAGTTGTTGTAATAAATATATCTTTTTAGACTTATGTTTGGTCGTTACGGGTTTTCTCCGGTTTGTTTATGCATTGTGTTTCTATTTGTTAAAGAGGGCCCACCTTTGTGGCGCGGTATCGTCACAATTGGTCCCAACTCTTATTCTCATATTGGTCCCAGTATTAGTCCCAGTATTGGTCCCAATAATGATTCAAGGTTTTGGTTCCAGAACGATGTCCCGGGTTTTGGTCTTGGTTCCAACCCCTATCCCAATATTTGATTCCTATATTTTATTCCTATATTTGGTTCCACATTTGATGACAAGGTTTAGATTATATTTTTTGTTGTAGATTTGGTTTATGGTTTGGTTGAGATTCACATCACTTCACTGCACGGGAAAATATGAACTCAACAAATTGACCTTGCTCCCAATGTGTGGCTTCATAGCTCAGTTGGTAGAGCATCGCATCGGTGTTCGCGGAGGTCATGGGTTCGAATCCCGTTAAAGCCCTGATTTTTTTTTCTGGCTTCTTCTTTCCAATTGCTTAAATTGTAAAATTTACTGCGATGAT
>JAEMPF020020322.1:0-20000 GCA_022496165.2 Catalaphyllia jardinei | reverse complement strand
TTATATAGACGTTAGAAACGTTAGAAAGTTTCTTGTGTTCTTTCATTTTAAAACAGAAGCCAGCGCGATAACAACCTTTTACTAACCGAGTTCGAGGGTGTACTGTACGGGGAAAAACGAGGGTCCGTAACTTACAGCACGGACCGAGAAAACGCGGTTAGTAATATATTAAAATGCTACTATGATCAAAAAATCATTTCCTCTTTTTCTTCCGATTTTGAAAGCGTGTTCGCTTAACACCTAACTGGCAAAATTTAGGGCTTTGAGTTTCATCCGAAGGCTGTTTATTTTGAGTGTAAGTTTTGGATTTGACGGTCCTCAAAACTGACCGATAGGACATCAGAGGGTTGGATCTAGAAAAAATGACGTCATACTCAATAGCTTAACATTTCAGCGTGTAAACACAATTTATTATATATGCAAAACACGGGTTTAAATTAAAGGTCTGAAAAGCCCAAAACTCCCGTGCCGCATATTAATTAAGTCGCGTACACACGCATTGCATTTTTAAACTGGTGAGTCTTTGACGTCATTTTCTTCTCGACCCAGCTCTCTCAAGATTTTAAAATAAGTAATGGCTGACCAATAAATAAGAAAATTCCGGTTAAAATAAACAGGTGTCTTTTTAAAATCAGAACTTAAAACTTGGATCAGTTAGTGTTTAGTTAACATAGTTTTGAAATCCAAAGAAAAAAAGAATTTTTTTTTGGTCGTAGTACCACTTAAAGGACGGTGCCTAATAAATACAAAGGTTTTTGCACCAGGCTAGGACCACGCAGAAAAAGTAGATCTTTGCAAGGGCTGTTGGAATCTACAAAGAAAAAATGCGTGGCCACCCCTATTTTTCTGAGGTCAGCAAAAATGCAAAAACGCTTTTAGCGTCTCTGACAGTCTTCCTCTGGTTCAGCTAAAATGCAGTCGAAATACCTTTTGTTCACAACCAGAAACTAATCACATGTTGAATAGGCCCTACACTTCCATTTCGCAACATAAAATGTAGGAGTGACCACGCGTTTTTTTAAGTTATTGATCTTTTTTGAAAACTTTTATGGTGCCCGATACATTTTTTCCTGTCACCTCCCCAGTAAGGCATTTGCCCTATTTGCGCGCGCATAACACCATCTGTAGGTACATGTTTACAGTTGGAGTTCAGTGTAAATTTCGAAAGACAACAGCTAGGTTTTCAGCTGGAAGACGTAAACATTTATTGGTTAGCGATAGGCTGCTATTCTGGTGTTCCTGGTTTAAGTAGAGGTTCATAAAAATTGCTTTGGTCACAGTAGGAAAATTAATTTTGCTTTGATTTTACTCGTGTACTTGGTGGCGTAGTAGATTGCGTCAATGTCAACCCCAGCGCGCGCGCTCTTAAACCATGGCATGCGTGATGCGAAGAACTTGCGCGCACTAACAAAATTAGGCACCAGGGCGCTTATACGTAGGGCGAAGAAACGAGCGGGTCCGAGCAAAAAGGTGCGATGCAGTAGACTGGGGTCTACTAAAACAAGGAGATTCCACTTACTTACACTTGAACTTAGGTTTCTAAAGAAATTACACGAAACTCCCTTCTATGTGAATCAGCAACTTTTTTTACTGCATTTTTTGTTCTGAGGCAATGGGAAAGTTTTTCCGGGATGAAAACACTGTGAATGAGTAAACATCTTCTCGCGCTAGTTGTACGCGTAAGCTTTTGATTTATGAATGAAGTTTATGGAAGAAAGCTCTTCTCTCTGGTATCGAGTTTATTTGTGTGTTTCTCAGAACCGACAATGCTTCATCATGACTAATTTCTGCTTCGAAAGTTTCTTATTCTTTTTACCTATTTGTCGAGTTTGCAGAAGTTTTAAATCTGACGCTTACAATTAGCTAATTTGCATAGTGGAGGGCGTGCACTTTTATGTCCGAGTCAAACTTGACAAAATATTTTTTTTTGCCTTCTTTTGTGCTGAGATGCTGCAACAGTTTTCACCAACGCTATAAGGCTACTGAAATCACGGGTGTTTCTTCAACAATGTGAATTTCTGTACTGGGAAAATAAATTACACAAGAAGTTTAGAGACCTCAAACAACACTGAAATCAAAAATATTAATCGTTTTACGGGTTGGTCAAAACTGTTGGTCAAAGAAAGCGCTACCGAAACTTGCTGTTGTCTTCCCATATTTCCAGCTAAACTTTTAATATGTTCTAAAACATTAATCAGTTTTAAACGCATGGAGTTGTTTGAATTCGATGTACGTTTTAAAACGAAAGAGCGTAATTAAAGTTCAATTTGTCACGTTTAGCTACAAAACACGCATCGGCGAGCGCTCTTTTTTCATCGATAACCAGCGATTTATTGGATTTTCACCCAAACAAACTGAGCAGTATTAACAGACGAACGCTTTGCTGCCTTGATGAAACATCACGTGCTGCTTGCAATTCAGACGGAACTCAAACTCGCAAAGTGTTATTACTTTTCGGTCGCGATAGACTCCCAGCCAAAATCCTGGCAAACGTGTGGCAAGAGCAGGGAAACTTCGAAATTTTGAAACGCTGCTATATCAAAATATATCAGTCTGATTTTGTACTATGTTATGTGAAAGCTATCGATATTCAACATACATAAAATTTGGACTGGAGTAATGTGGAGTACTCTTAAAATAAGCAGCGGAGCACAGCTTGGTCATGATAAGCGGGGCATTCCTGCATTCGACACTGTCTTATTTCACCCAAATTTGAGCAGCTTACGACGTAGTCCAGTCCCTGAACTCTCCTTTCTTCTCGCCACATATTAGGGCCTGAACCCGGGCGGGCGAAAGAAGAGTCCAGGATAACTTGCATGCGCATGCTCAGAACGCCGCCATTTTCCCCCCAAATCAGGGGAAAAACCATATTTGGAAGTATTTTCCGGTTTTGGCTTGTGGCGCGATTTTCTGAATGAAAATATACAAGCAACAATGTCTGCATTCAGATTGATTAAAAACATTTCAATTAATCCCAAATCAGTGGAATTTCACCAGTACCACGCTATACCACATTCGATTTGTTTTTTATGACAATATCAAAGACAACGAAAGAAATCCTTGCCAACATGTTGACAATTGAAAACGCCGACTCGGACTTGAAAGTGCACGCGCTGCATTATGCAAATGAGCTACTTGTACGCGTCAGACTTTCCTTTCAAAAACTTTTGCAAACTCGCTTAATATGTAGAAACAATACGAAAAAATGTTTGGGAAAAGAGTAATGACGCGTACTCGTTGTCGATGCGATTAAAGTACAGACAACGATAAACCAAGGCCATATTTCGATAGTTACGTTTTTACCACAATATTAACGTCAAAGAAATTGCGCGAGCGCGAGCTGAAAAAGGCATTGCGCGACGCATTCACGCGAGCAACGTGGTTGGGACCAAGTAATTTTTGATTGGTTCGTTTTGAGCATGCGCATGCAAGTTATCCTGGACTCTTCTTTCGCCCGCCCCGGTTCAGCCCCTATATTAGAGGCGGGAAGAAAGGAGAGTTCAGGAACTGGACTACTTACGACGAAGATACTTAAGTGATGTTCCAACAGACAAAATAGTATTGAGTTCTGAGCCAAAATATCAGTGGCCTTTAAAAAGACATTACTGGTGGCTTTAAAATAAAGAAAGAAAATGTCATTTCCGTTTGTCGAGAGGAGATTTTTGGCAGCCATTAATTGCACCTGAAGCGCGGAAGGAGCGCTCGTGCCAGTCCTTCTCTGCATCACGCATTGACCCAAGAGCGGACTGCCCGTTTCACCGCCCGGCCTTTTTAGCTCGAGGAAAACTGTGAGTTGCGAGGAACAGATTATGTCCCAGGACGAATATCCGAGCATATTGTCGCCCAAAATGGAGGCATTGGGTTTATTATCCTTCAAATCTTTTTCACAACACGCGCAATTTTGAAAATTGGAGACTACTTAACAATTATCCACCGAAGTGGAGGTGAATAGTACTTGGCTAATCACCTCGAGCTAGCCAATCAGCGCGCACGAAAAGTACTATTCACTTGTGTGGTATATACTAATCTTGGATATTCCCCGGTTTGAGCTGGGAAATATTCTGTCATGTAATTTATTTAGACCAGTCGCACGCGAGCGAAAATACTTGATGAATTATAATGGCTCATAGCCCGTGATGGCTAAGCCAACTCTTGAATTGAATTATCCAGTGATCCAGGTTTTCATAATTACTTTTCTCATATGACCCGTATGGTCCCGTGCGCTGTTTCCTTACAAAACCCCAAGGGTGATAGGGCCGGAAAAACAAATACGGCCCTAGTACTAGAAACATGTACAGCCTAGCAAAAACGAGATAAAATCAAGAAAGAAATTTGTTTCTGCAAATTCCGTTTTCTAGAAAACGAGGGATGAAAACATTTTGATAGCGAATTTTACTATTCCGGTGAACTCTCCGATGCAGACCTACTTCAGTTACCAACCTGCTGCCAAAATAGAATTGTAAATAAAAAAAAATTGTTCATATGCTTGACTAAGTGAGGCCGGTCCGGACAGGAAATATTTGGCTCTGGGTCCTGACCTCTATTCAAATATTTTCCAGTCCCGAACAGAAAACCAAAATGTATACTCCGGCCAAAAAAAGAAAATAATAATAATAATAATAATAATAGTAAGAATAAATAAAAAAAAGCGGGGGACTCTAACCCATGTTTTCAATCTAGCCAGGTCTTGAAGGGGTTTCAGGGAACAAGGAAACATGAAGTCTAGACCTGAAGACTGAATAAGGCCATAACGATGATCGCGTTATTTTTCATTAATGCCCTACCACTACAGCGGTTTATCACTATGGGGCGGAGAGAGTCAACACGAAACAGTTTGGAAGATCACAGGAACAAATTAAGGACGTTCGCGCTAATTGTTTCTGCGCATCCTTACTGCGCGAGCAAATTCACATGTAACGTCATGCATGAGAGCGCGCGCTCGTGTACTATTTAGTTTTATATAATAACCCAAGTTATTCTCGTATTTTAAATGGTTCTTGCCTATGATCTATTAGAGGACAGATGCACGATTGACGTCATTATTACAAAGTTTTTCCCTCTGCCGTTTTAAAATGGCGGAAAGTTTTGAGAATTAGGATAATATTTTACGTGACTGGGCAAAAGGTATGGTCTTGTCGAGGCATTGAACAGGTTCGAGAAGCCAGAAAACGAAAGATAAAGCCGTTTCTTTTAGAAAATGATACAGAAATAATTTTCTAGCAGCCTCAGTCGGAAGTTGAGCGAGGCTAAACGACGCACAGTTTGGTCTTAGTAAGCCAAGAACCATTGCTTTATCTCAAATTTCACAAACCCAATAAACAACATGTTTCTGAGGTTAATTTATTTAAAAAATTCAAGTTTTCCCAGTATCAAAGCAACCGTTGACACACTGATTGATGTCAGGAATGAACATCAAAACTTTACTGATTAAAATCGGTAAAATAAAATACATAACCTTGCTTTTCGATGCGAATGTTCCAGTCCGTTTCAGGGCACAGCAGCGAGCTAAGTATAGCTAACCACAGCTCACGGACAACAGTATCGCAGCTAAAATGTGTCTCCGACACTATATCAGGCTGATTTGAGAATCACCAAACCACAGAAAACAAAAATCTCCACCGTCATTTACGCTCCTTTCATTCAAAGCTCGAATCAAATGGCCTCTAGGTTGACCGCAACAACAAGTTTTCCAAGGGTCTTTTTTTTTTCAACTCCTGTAATTTTCAAGGCAACGTCTAAGCTTTTCGGCTCACAGGGCTGCTCTGATGAGAAAAACTGACTTGTTTTTTGTAGCATTTTCTTCAAGATTTGAAGATTTCGCAGTTCAATTCTGCTTTCGCTGTAAGGAGCGACGCTCGAGTCAGGTTCTACAGTGGCGTGATTTTTCTCGACCAATCACAGTTCTTTGCTACGCATAGCAACCAATGAAATTGCTTTATTTTGTATAGATTATAGATCACGTCAAATGGCTTTTTTCGTGCATAGGCGGGGCAAAGGCGGGGCAAAAGGCCGGCTTTCGCGTTATGTTGCAATATTTTGAAACAAAAAACGCTTTTCGTTATAATATAAAACAAAGAGATTCCATGTTGCCGTGCGTCTGATTCAGTAATAGATCACAGAAGACGTCAAAATGTGGTAAGAACATCAGTGACACACTCGGCTGCGCCTCTTGTGCCACTTTTTTTGTTCTTACCACATTTTCACGTCATCTGTGATTTATTACTGAACAGACGCACGGCAACATGGAATCTATTTGTTAAATGGCTGCACGCGGGAGGTTGTTAAGCGCGAAAGAAGCGTAAGAGGCGAGGCGATAGCCGAGTGCGACTCTAGCTTCTTGAGTGCTTAGCAAACCTCCTAAGTGCATCCATAACTGAATAGTACACGCTACGGCGTTTACCATTTGTTTTATAACATAACATTGAGACACTGGAACAACAGAAATCTTTTTTTACATAATTGCTGCTAATCTCGCGATCTGATACCAGTTCGCGCTCTGAAGAAAAACATTTTCATTGACGCTGATATTGTGGTAAAAAACAAATCGAAATTTGGTTTATCATGGTCTGTACTCTTACCGACAACGAGTAGGTGTCATGACTCTTTTCCCAAACATTTTTTCGTATTGTTTCTGCATATTAAGGGAGTTTGTAAAAGTTTTTGAAAGGAAAGTCTGACGCGTACAAGCAGCTCATTTGCATAATGTGCACTTTCAAGTCCGAGTCGGTGTTTTCAGTTGTCAAGACAAACATTTATTTCGTTAAGTTTGATATTGCGATAAAAAACAAATCGACTGTGGCTTAGTGTGGTCAGTACTCTTATCGACAACGCTACGCGTCATCACAGTGGTCAAAATGTTGTGGTGCGCAACAAATTGAGCTACATCACAAAGCGCGCGCTTTGCTTTAGTTATTGAGTACGTCGCAGCACACACCCATAAGCAAATAGTAGAAGCTAAATTAGCCAATCAAAGCGCGCGCTTTGCTTTAGTTATGTTATAATAAACAAATGATAGGGCAGATGGCCATTGCTAGAGCTTTGCCTGGATTTAAGTAGGCTCGGAAGGGCTTTTTCGTTGCTGCAGTGTTTGTGAAACTATGAAAAATTACAAAAAAACGATATTTAATGGTGTGGGCAAACTGTATGTTTTCTTGCAACTGTATTGCTGGGCTATACTTTGAGGGTACTTGTGACGTCATATCAGTTACGATGGAAACGCACAAGGTGCACAAAACGTTCACAAGATTTCAGTTTTTGTAAATTATCTGAAAAACTAATTCGGTGACCTACCATTTTTATTTCTTTGTTGGAGAGTTCCCTAAATTGTTTAACTTTCCAGACAGTATGGAAAAGAGTTATGTAGTAGAATTAAATATATTTACAGAAAATGCGATTTATGGCTTATAGAAAATTCTACTAGACAATTTTCTCCGAAACGTTTATATTTGATCGTGAATGGTGCGTGTATGCAGAAAATCAAGATAGGTCACCGAGCAAAATTTCTAGCTAGAAACAAATGTTTTCTGCAGATTTTATTTCTGGTTCGCGCTTTTGCAGGATCCAGTCACATGGTACGGAATAAATTACACGAAGACGCAAATGACGCAGTGGGACTTTCAAAACAAAGGAACTCTTACCAGTCCAGCGTGACTTTCCTTTTTTTTGAAGGTCCCACTGCGTCATTTGCTTCCCAGCGTAATTCATTCCGTACCATGTGACTAGATCCTGCAAAGGGCCTATTTTTCTTTCGATGGATCATTTTCTCTACTGATTTTCTACGTTTAGGGAAAAATGAAGCAAATTTATCGAATAGAAGTTTGAATTTTTGGCAAAATGCACCATCGAATTCCGTTCTTATTAGCTCTTCATGCATCTGTGCGGCGGTTTCAAATGCCTCTTAAAGGATTAAATTATGTGAAAACGTTATTAGCATTTGGGATTACTTACGCAACAGACCCACTTCTACAAAATATGACTAAGACTGTTTGCCTCCGTTGACTCACCCTAGACATTTTTAACTACAAACCCCTGTAGACCGTGCTCAATTATATGGGCCAATTTTTCGAAATCAGTAGAGTTTACCGCACGCTTTATCTCTAAAACGAAGACGGTGACCCCTAATTTTTTTTTCTCATTTCTGGTACAAGTAACTCATTATCTGCCAGCAGTAAAATTTTAAAACATTTTATCGACTGGAAAATTTTCGCGCAAACGTCCTTAAAACGCTTCGAAAATGGAGAAAAACAAAATTGAAACAGAAGGCAGTTATCTTGCGGCTTTGCTCAGAATTATGCATGAATATTTATTCATTTACCATAAGGTCATGGAATCGCAAAGTTTGCAATTTGCAATCAGTAAGTCATAACCTGTCTTCCTTACAAATCTGGTTATAAATCAATAAATTAATGTTGTACTGGAATGTCCTATTCGATCAGGTTACTAATTCAAAATACAAATCACAGTACACATCATCCCAAGAAACAGTGGAAAAACCACAGATGACAGACCCTCGTTCGCGGCATTGTCAGCTGGCACAAGAGCTGGGGTTGTTTCAGAGCAACTTGACTTCTTAGGGGGAAGGGGCTCGGTGATTTCTGGTATGGGCACCGTCAGGTTAGGATTCTTTGTGTCCTGTAAACAACGGCATAAAACACCACAATTGTCAACCATACTGAAATAAAACAGACGAAGGTCTTTCCTTCAATAAATTGGCTCCCTGGGTACTTCCTCCATTCTTTCAGAACAAGAGGAAGAAGAAGAAGAAGAAGAAGAAGAAGAAGAAGAAGAAGAAGAAGTAGACCACTTTCAATATATTAAAATTCAGCTTGCAGTGAGGTTTAGAGGACATAAACAATGAAATAATCATGTTTATTTGTTTCTTTGTTTGTGTCCTCCGGGCCTCACTATCAAGCTGAATTTTCACGTTTCGAAAGTGGCTTATAGCATTGGTGTCGGAAATATTGCCATGGTAACGCAACGCGCGCCCCCTTTCGTGTTCGTGTTTAACAGATGTTACTGTGATAATAATGAAAGTAATGATTGACATTTTAGAAGGTTGTCCAATGTACACGAACTCATACGACTCGTGTTATAGCATGTTCCTTTTTGCACGACCCGTTCTATTCGTACGGGTCGTGAAGCAATGGTTTACGAGTCGTACATTTTGTTAACTGCATATTATTAGAGGGACTTATTCGTATATACAAGTCCATAACTCCTACGACCCGTACAACTCGTACGAGTCGTGAAACAATGGTTTACAAGTCGTACAGTTTGTGAAATGCATATCATTAGAGAGACTTAGACTTATATACAATTCCACTACCCGGACGAGTCGTGAAACAATAGTTTACGAGTCGTACAGTTTGTTAACTGCATATCATTAGAGGGACTTAGGCTTATAAACAAGTGCACGACCCGTACGAGTCGTACGACTCGTACGAGTCGTGAAACAATGGTTTACGAGTCGTACAGTTTGTTAACTGCATATCATTAGAGGGACTTGAGCGTAAATATACTAGTCTAAGACCCGTACCACCCGTACAACTCGTACGAGTCGTGAAACAATGGTTTACGAGTCGTACAGTTTGTTAACTGCATATCATTAGACGGACTTGAGCGTATGTACAAGTCCACGACCCGTACGACTCGTACGAGTCGTGAGACAATGGTTTGCGAGTCGTACAGTTTGTGAACTGCATATCATTAGAGGGACTTAGGCTTATATGCAAGTCGTCGACCCTACGAGTCGTACAGTTTGTTAACTGCATATCATTAGAGGGACTTAGGCTTTTCAACAAGTGCACGACCCGTACGAGTCGTGAAACAATGGTTTACGAGTCGTACAGTTTGTCAACTGCATATCATTAGAGGGACTTGAACGTAAATACAATTCCACGACGCGTACAACCCGTACGACTCGTATGAGTCGTGAAACAATGGTTTACGAGTCGTACAGTTTGTGAACTGCATATCATTAGAGGGACTTAAAGTAAATAGAAGTCTACGACCCGTACGACCCGTACGAGTCGTACGAGTCGTTAAACAATGGTTTACGAGTCGTTCAGTCTGGAACTGCATATCATTAGAGGGACTTAGGGCTATATACATTTCCACGACCCGTACGACTCGAACGACTCGTACGAGTCGTGAAACTGCAAATCATTAGAGGGACTTTGGTGAACATACAAGTCCACGATCCGTACGACCCGTACGACTCGTACGAGTCGCGAAACAATGGTTTACGATTCGTCCAGTTCGTGAAATGTATATCATTATAAATCGTAGAATGTTTATACAAATTCACAACCTGTACGAGTTGTGAGTTGTGAGTTGAGTTTCAGTTTTGGATTATCATTAGAGAAAGTAAAAAAATGCAAGTTCTCTACTCTTTGGATTTGTCCGGTTTGAAACAATGGATTGCGAGTCGATTATTTTGTGAACTGTGCGACTTCGAATTTATAAACATGCAATTGTACTACCCGTACGAGTCGTACAGGCCATGAAAAAATTATTTTCGAGTCATACAGTTGGTGAATTGTTATCATTAGGGGACTTAGTATTTTTAGCTCTTACATTCCGCGGCGAATGTACTGCTGTCCTCGATGTCTTGCTGAACATCGTATCCAAACACATAACGTTCAACTACAGTTGCAAACTCCCTCAGATTAACAAATGTTCTCCCAATCCAATTAACCACTACCAAAAGACGAGAAAAATAGGAAAAATTGTTGAAAACGCTAGCCATTTTTCACAAAGAGATTTGAAGCAAACAAGTCGAGTACACGTGTCGTTGCTATGCGACGAGGGCAATGAACACTACAACAAACCGCTGGTCCAGAAAGAGATTAGCAACACTCCCGGTCAAGAACTCCAGAGAGTTTACGCCGCATATAGCGCACTTTAGATCCAATCTTCAAGTAAAAAAAAAAATCGGAACTTCCGCTTTGAGATACCAAAGATTTGAGAAAAATAATACATTCCAATATTACACTAATAACTAAGTGCTCTTGAGCTCTCGCTCTCAAGCTTTGCGAACGAAGCATGTTCAGTGTGTTCTGCGCTGCTGAGTTCTCATGCTTTGATAACGAAGAAAATTTACCGTGTTTTGCGCTTTGGATAATAGGACTCCGAAAAGCACTGTATTTGTATAGCGCTATTCCTTTCTCGCGCATTGAGAACGAGGAACATTCATCGTATTTTGCTAGTGTTTTATGACTCCGAAGAGTACGTATATACTGTATGTAGTCGTCTTGACCTCTCAGAATATTCATCGTGTTTTGCGCTTTGTTGCATGCATTGTCCTTAGCATGTTTATCTCTCGAGCCATTCACGGTTTTGCGCTTTGAATAATAGGACTCCGAAAAGCACTGTATATGTATAGCGCACTCCGGACTCTGAAAAGCACTGTACTGATATATATAGCGCTACTCCGATCTCACGCTTTGAGAACGAGGAATATTCATCGTGTTTTGCGCTTTGGGGCATGCATTTCCTTAGCATGTTTGTTTCTCGAGCCATTCACGGGTTTTATGAGTTCGACAGAATTGTTTATCATTGGTGTGTAAATATCTATGCAGTTCACCAATTGTACGACACCTGAACTATTGTTTCACGACCCGTACGGGTCGTACGGGTCGTGCTGTTCTGGTTAAAGTGCTATCTTACTAATGATATGCAGGTCACCATTGTCTGTTCGACAGGATAATTCCGCGAGCTGTACGACCCGTAAACCATTGTTTCACGACCTGTACGGGTCGTACGAGTCGTTTCAATCATTTACGGGTCGTATCTGTTCGACAGTATTGGACAAGCATGACATTTTATCGCTGACATTTTATCTTGCGGTTTGTAATCTCATGTTATATATCACGCAATTAGGGAAGACCTTAAAGAGACATTGTTTCATTATGTATACCGCATTGTTAGAGAAACGCGAGAACTGCATTTGCTGTACTAAGACAAAGACCAGAGGAAACCGTGGAATGTTGTTAGTTGAATGCATACTTCGCTAGAATGTAGATCGTTTGAATGTGGGAATAAAATACAGTCCTTTAAACTGAGTGTTGCTACTTGGATATTCCCAAAAAATTGGGGTAGCACAGTATTATTGTCGACCTCGTCCTGGTATCTTTTGTGTGCTTACACCCTACAAGGTTTGTCAAGCTTTATAACCATTGTTTTATCATATCATTGAAGCATGAGCATGTAAGAAAACTCTGCTGATACTTAATGAAGTAAAGCTCTTTTCGCAGGCTTGTAGAACAGACTAAACGAAAAATTGCTAAGGGTACTTACAGCCACGGTTGTCAAGTTGTAGAGCGAACAAACTGGGAACACCTCTTTAACATCATTTTCGTACTTCTTGAAGTCGCTTACCATCCGATCCGTCCAGTCGATCTCCTTTTCGACAAGTGGATTACGATACGAGTATGTCATGTTAACACCATTACTTAGAAAAGAAACGAAGCAAAAAATTGTAAGAAGAGGATTGAGAGAAAATGCAGTAGACTATCCTCTTAACGGAACCCGGACTTGAAAATTTACATACAAGCTTAAAAAAAGTCTATAGTTTCTTGAAGCTCATTTGTAAATGTGTTTTTTTTTTTTTTTCATTTCTGATAACTCTATGCATTACTCAATTTCTAAATCGCTGTTTTCCTAAAAAAGACGTTGCTAAAACGTGGGTACACTGAATTACGGATGAGCAGAACATTGTTTGCAGCAAAACATTAGGCGGTACTACGCATGGGCAGACCATATTTATAGGCAGCTATTTGGTGGTGGGCTCTCGGCGAAGAAAAAGGATCCATTGAAATGATTTATTTAGACATTATTTGCTACTATTAAGACATTAGACATTTTTGTTACGATTAATAAAAGTGAATTATTTCCAAGGGCGCGTTTCTCGAAAGCCCGGAAACTTTTCGGGCCCTTAAAGCCATAGCAAAATCTCGAACCTTCACATATTCTTAATTTGAACAGAGGTTCCCTTCATACAAGAAGCTCCTTAAAAATGGCCTTATGGGCCCGAAAAGCTTCCGGGGCTTTTCGAGAAAAGGGCCCCAGATCCTATTTGGTGAAGGAGATTTATGTAATTCAAAGAGAAAATGAAGAGTAGATTTTTAGGCCCAAAATTATGGAGTAAACTTCCTAAGAATAATAGGGACGCAGAATCCCTTAATGTTTTTAAAAAATGAATAAGAGGTCTTAACTTAAGTGAATTAATTGACGATGGGTGCAGAGGTTGCGGCCTGTGCTCTTCTTAAAGTATAGTGATAATTTTAAAGAAAAAGAAATTTTATTATTTTATGTCTTTTTAGGCTTAAATTGTAATTTATTGTAAATAGTTTTTACATCTTATCGTACATAGTTTTTTCTTTTATTACTAGTAATTATTTATTTATTCTAATTTAATTTTTAGAATGTCCCCATATTAGTAAGGGAGATTTCTCCCTGGCTAGGCGGTCTTTCGACATTTAAATAAAGTTTAAAAAAAAAAAAAAAAAAAGAGTATACAAAGAGAGACAGTAATTACCCATACAATGTAACCTTCTAAAGTTATTTTTAGGGATGGTCCTTACCACGCGCGTTGCGTGGATACCTGTTAAGCCGTTCTATCCACGTGAGAAAAATTTGTATCACTGGATTGTTTTCTTTTTCTTTTCTTACCATCCAGGGATTTCAAAAATAACTTCAGAAGGGTTAGCTTAGGACTGTATCTTTCAAGCCCTCTTAGTGATACTCACAGGTATTTGTGGATAGTTTTATAAGTTGGTTCAAATGCTATACTCAGGCACCGCCTGGCATTAGGTACGCGAGGATAGTAGAACATGAAATCCAAGCACATCTCGTCCCTCGTGGAGATACCTCCCTGAATATACACAGGATTAAGAATAAGCGCAGATTCGTTCTCTAGCTTTCGTTAAATGAAACAAAAGTTTTTTCCTATTGTGTCAAACGTGGCCAAATTCGCAGAAAAAGAAATGAAAACAACCTCTCCATCATTTCAAGTTTCAAGCACAGTTCTCATAGTCAAAAATAATTCATCACGTTTAATGAACTCTTCAGCGAGTTTCGCCGTCTTGTTTCTCGGTTTACTTTTTAGATATCCTTTATTTTTCGGTAAAACTACTTTTTCCGATTATCTCAAAACGCTTAGAGTCCATTTGCTGCTTTACCGTATATTCAGCACACAACTTTGTCGGTCTTCAAACTGTCAAAGACAAAAGAGTTTTTGCCTTAAATTCCGCCTCCCCCTCCCCCTCCCCCCAACCCCCTTCTAAGAAGGGGGATAACTATAAGCTTATGAAATTGAAATGCCACGAATTTGGCTATTTTTGGAACAAAATTCCCCAGGACAATTAGCAGCTAACGCCTTCGACAGGAACACTTCATGGTAAGAATAAAGGAGGATCACCGAAACACAGTGAGCAGAACTTTAACATTAGAACTTAGTTTATTATTTGTGGAATTTCAAAGATTCTTACCTTGATCGCTTTGGTCCTGCCTGTGGAATCGTACTTACAGTATTGGATCAGCTGGTCTCCCTAAAAAATAAAGTATGAAACGTACACTACAAGTAGTCCCTCTTTCGCTAGACCGTCGCGCGTGACGACGCGGAAGAAAACCGCGAGAAAAAAAAAACGGCCGGGCGAAATCCTGGGCGCTTTTCTAAGTTTCGCGCGGCCATTTCTTTCTTGAGCGGTTTTTTAGAGTCACGCACCACGGCCTAAGCGAAACAGGAACTACGGGAACTCTATACTTGCAGGTTAACGGACTCGTTGCTTGTGAATTATCGGGATTTTCCTGCATTCGTTCACTAACAATGAACTCGAAATTTTCAATACCGCACTCGGTGGCCTCGTGCGGTATTGAAATTTCTCGTACATTGTCAGCCGAAGCCATGGTGTAATGACAGTGGTGTATGGAATTTATACTCATAAAACATTCATGATGACAAGGATCACGTGACTTCGTAAAAGCGAGAAAGTGGTGTTAGTTATTTTTTGAATGTCCCTTCCAATTATGTTTTTCCCGATTGTAATTGATCTATATATGTATATAGGATTCCAATTCATTTTCGATAAACACACCAAAGTATGAGTCATTTCGAAGCATGTAAGTATTACAGTCAAACCTCTCTAACCCGAAAACAATCTTGGGTGTGGTCCAGTTTTAAGTTTATCAAATATAAGTGCGAATAAATGCCATTGGAGAAAAAGTAGAACAATGATGGTTATAATACGGTCCATAATGTTAACAAAAGTCAAAGAAACAATTACATTTACACGTTGTCGTTCTTTTACCTTCGTCTGTTTAAAAACGTTTAACTAGAAATCTTCCTGGGACGTCCGGCAAGAAGCTGGCCGCGGCCCCTTAATAGAGGTGGCCTTTGAAAAGAGGTTCTTATTACAGGGAGATTAAGCACGCACGTTTTTGAGACGCGGACGACAACGGGAAGAGAATATTTCGCGTGCCAGGACGGTCGTGTCTCCTAGATTCTTCTACTAACCACCTCTAATGGGCAAAAGATACTTAACAGTTTTAATATGGTTGTGTAAAGGAAAAGTGAAAGGGAAAACAGCTCTCTTCCGGTTGCCGTCTCAAAAACGCGCCTGGTTAAGGTCGCCATTATATGCCTAGCTCCGCGAGCGGGCAAGAGGAATCAAATTCTGCGCTCTGATTGACTGCCCGAGCGGGCATGATGAACCTATCTTGCCAGCTCGGGACAACCCGCCGTGTCCCGCAAGAAAAATTTCCCCAAAGCCATACAATAAATCCTATATTGACCAAGCTTGTTCGGTCAAGATGGCTGGATTTTGGCCTTCTTTTTCTTTTTTTTTTTCGAATTTATGGACCGGAGTCTCGGTCAAATAAATCCATCCATCCAATATCCAGCCATCTTGCCCGAACAAGCTTGGTCAATAACCCATATGTATGGCTGAATAGTGGGCTGCTTAATAGAGGTGGCCGTTGAATATAGAGATTTTATTTTACAGTGTATAGCTGAATAGTGGGCCGCTTAATACAGATTCGACTGTATGCATTTAGCGATTAAAAAAAACAATAACAACAAGTTATGAACTGTTACTCACTGGCTGGATATTAATCTCCTTTCTGAGAACTTGTATGTCCTAAAATTAAACAAAAATTAATTATAAGATTCATACCTGTTGCTTTATTATAGATAAATGTTTGACACGTAAGAGGTTAACTTGGTAACTTGGGAAAAAATCCTTTTTGGAAAGACTTTCTCCAACGGATTGGATTGGTTCTTTCGTCGGCGACCATGGTGCGTCAGGAGTGGAAAATGCGAAGAAAGAGAGTCTCGAGAGAGTCTTACTGGGGCACAAGCACCTCACGTTCCCAGACTCACTTATTTTGTGTTTTTTCCCACGGATTTCCTAGCAAAAAGAGAGACTGCGAGCACTCCATGGCTTTAAAAGCTAACGGTATGTACTTTGGCCTGATTACGGCTAACGGTTAAGGAGGCTCGAAAGGGTTTTTTGTTGATGCAGTGTTTGCGAAACAATGAAAGATTACAAAGAAGGATATTTTATGGTGTAGGCAAACTATATGTCGCCTTGGAACTCTGTTGTTGGACTATATTTTAAAGGTGCTTATGACGTCATAACAGTTACTATGGTAACACCCTAGGTCCAGGAAAAGGCCCTCTAAATGGCATTTTTTGTAAATTATCTGAAAAACGAATTCGGTGACCTACCGTTTTTATTTCTTTGTCGAAAAGCTCCCTAAATTCTTTACCTTTTCAAGCAGTATGAAAAAAATTATCTAGTGGAATTTAATATATTTAAAAAAAAACGCGTTTTATGGCTGGCAGGAAATTCTACCAGATAAATTTCCCCAAAACTTTTATATTTGAAGTGCGCCATCGTGAATGGTGCGTGCATGCAAAAAATCAAGATCGGTCACCAAGCAAAATTTCGAGCTAGAAACAAATGTTTTCCGCTGATTTTATTTCCGGTTCGCGCGATTTTACGCCTGTTGTCACGAAGCTCTCTAGAACCTCTAATTTCATTGGATCTTGTTGGCATGAAGCTCTATTGTTTTAGGGCTAGGGTCCATTGTTATCATTGTCTGTATATAATTTTCTCAACCAATCCTGTGAGACGTTCCGAAGAGCTTCGTGGCGGCCCTTTTACGCAAGATTTAACTTCCGGTGTGCTAATTTTGATTCATTCAGCTGGCGCCTGAGTTTGCGCGCGCGTGCAGCTAAAAACCGCCCTGTATTACAACAAGAGATGACCCCAAAAGTCGTCACTTTTGTAAGAATGTTTTCGGGTCAAATTTTAACACGTGTTTTCGAACGGAGGACGAATCATAAAATCACGCGAAGGATATCATCGGGTGGATATCATAATTATTCAGTTCATAGTGATACGATGCTAATTGAGCTTTATTTTAAATTTGGTTTTAAATGTGTGATAAGTCCCTCACTCACTCACTCACTCACTCACACATTCCTGTTTGCATGTCTGTCTGCCCATATGTCTGACTGACTGACTGACTGCATGCCTGTCTGACTGTCTATCCACCTGACTGACTGACTGTTAGTTTGCCTGTCTGACTGCCTGTCTGTATTCCTGTCTGTCTGTCTGTCTGTCTAGAGTGGTCTGATTTGAAAACTCACGTTTCATAACCCGCTCTATGTAGCGTCTGTGACGCGGGCTAATTATAACTTCTGTTGACACAGTTCACAGTATGTAATAGGCATGCGCTGGTCATACGCAATTTAACCAGATAAAAAGATCCAGAAACCGTAGGCTTCCAAATGTTTCCGTACAGTTTGTCATTAACAATATTCCATATTCGATTGATAATAATGGTCAAAAACGTGGAAATTAAATTAACATTATTTGCGGATGACATGACCTGTTTCTTAAATGATATAAATTCGTATTTACAATTATGTAGATTGCTGGAAGACTTCTACAAATACTCTGGCCTTCGAATCAACAACGATAAAACGGAACTCTTCGCAATTGATTCTACGACTTTATCCATAATGTACGAACATCAATTAAGATATTAGGAACTTTTTTTGACCACCAGAAACCGTCACGGAACAAAGCAAATTTTGAATCAATTTTCAAGTCCATTCAAATGACCCTCAATATGTGGAAGTGGAGAGGCCTTACTTTACTTGGAAAGATTCAAAGGTATTGACAGCAAATTTATCCCCAACCCAATATTTTAAGCTAATAAGTGTTGTGGATGCTATTCCTATTGCATGGAGACTTATTATAAAACAGTCACAAACAAGTGAACATTTCTCTTCGTCATTCCTCGGAGATAAAATATATATTGAATTGAATGAAACTGAAATCGATTTGTCCAAAGCAACATCAAAGTTATTGTATAACAATTTTAAAACTAAAAACAACCTCCTCCCTCTGCTCATAGCAAGATGAAAAACAAATATCCCCAACTTGTGGTTGAGTGGAAAAAAATCTATTCTTTACCATTTACCGTCACAGTAGAAACAAAACTCAGAGAGTTTCAATATAAAATACTGAACGATATCGTATACACCAATGATAAGTTGTTCCGTTTTAAAAATGATTGAATCGCCTTTGTGCACGTTTTGTCAGAAAGAAGATGAATCCCTCGAGCATTTACTCTTTCATTGTACTACAACAAAAAACTTTTGGCTTGCATTTTCATCCTGGATTAGTGAACAAAACATATCCATGGAAACGTTACCATTAATTAATATTCTGTTTGGAGTATTTAATGACAACGAAGACTTTGCTATTTTGAATCACTTAATCC
The DNA here is from genome assembly GCA_022496165.2 of Catalaphyllia jardinei. Classification (NCBI taxonomy): domain Eukaryota; kingdom Metazoa; phylum Cnidaria; class Anthozoa; order Scleractinia; family Caryophylliidae; genus Catalaphyllia; species Catalaphyllia jardinei. Next base: position 1,205 of record JAEMPF020020322.1, on the reverse strand, counting down.
TCATAGCTAAATATTTTATTTATAAATGTAAATTGAACAAAACTAAGCCAACATTAAGAGTTTTCATTGAAAAGATCAAATTAGTTTATCACATAGAGAAAAAAATTGCCAAAAGAAATGACCGGCTCCAAAAGCACTATACAAAATGGGAAAAAATATGGCCTCTTCTTTATTAAGTATCAATTTAAAGTTTTTTTTTTTTTTTTCAGCATGTGTCTTGTACTTATTCCTTAAGTGATTTTTTCTTTTTCTTTTTAGCGTATTTAATTTACTTATCTATTGTACTGATTAATTACTACTGTATCTCTTATTTATTTATTTCGTTAGTTATTTGTTTAGTGTCAGTGCGCTTAGTGAATATGCTTGTAACTGTAATTGTCAATGTAAAATAGAGAAATGAAAAAAATTGCTTAATTATATCAAAAAAAAAACATTCGATTGATAATACCTGGAAGTTGAAGTCGTAGTGGTTATCCCGAGCAATCTCTGGAAGTTCTTTGCCATTACGAACATGTTTAGTCCAGATAGCACGACCTAGATGAAAGAAACAGACTTAAAACAATATTAAAATGCAAGAAAACGCTGTCGCAAATTGTGCCAAAATTGAGTTAATAATAAACACGAGTTAATATTTCACACTCGCTTGCAACTTAATTTAGTCCCTTGAAATACCACCTTTTTCAGGAAACTTTTTGTACATCACCGGCCTGTCCTGTTTGCGATGCACCTGTTTAAGATCCCAAACACCATTTTCTGTACTGCCCAAGTTTTGCTGCTCTGCGCGAAATGCTGTTTGCCTCCGCTGCGCAATAATTACTCGGAAATAGATGCCATTGTGCTTCCGATAAGACAAGAATTTAATGGTTCTTAAATGCTATTTCTCACGATGATTTTGACACTAATTTATGCTTTTTCGGTACGTCCAATTTTTTTTTATTTTCTTTTCCAACCGTTTCTGTTAACTTCTATTTCTTTGTGTTTGTTTTGTTCGATCTTCACGTGTGATATGCATTGTAAACAGCATAAGCTCTCTGGATAAGCTCTTTTTGCTATTAGAACAAATGTTATGATAAATATTGTTTAAATAAATAAAAGCGCTGGAAAAAAGTTTGAAGCACTCTCAAATATTTACCACGCGACTGACAGATACCAAATAAATATAAATTTCTTGTCAAATGCAATTCCCTCGTTTGAGCGAGCTATTT
>JAEMPF020020321.1:6100-32942 GCA_022496165.2 Catalaphyllia jardinei | reverse complement strand
GTTGCAAGTCAGCTGTGGCCTGCAAACGAGCCTCTGTGGCACGCCTTAGGGCAGCGGTCAATTTGGCACCCAGGTCATCTTGGTCCCGGGGATCTCGGTTCTGGTCCAGAATGGCGTGAAAACGTTCGCATTGCACTACATTTCGCCATTGTCTGGGTGGGGCAACGGGTCACAAATTGAGCGTAAAGAGATTCCCGCTCCTTTGCAGTGGAGGATCAGATTCCTGAGGAGCTGCTCGCTTCATGGTGGTGATCAGATTGCATGGTGAAATGCACCTTCAAAGTGATCAGATTGCATGGTGAAATGCACTAGGTGCTGAGGTTGCAAGTCAGCTGTGGCCTGCAAACGAGCCTCTGTGGCACGCCTTAGGGCAGCGGTCAATTTGGCACCCAGGTCATCTTGGTCCCGGGGATCTCGGTTCTGGTCCAGAATGGCGTGAAAACGTTCGCATTGCACTACATTTCGCCATTGTCTGGGTGGGGCAACGGGTCACAAATTGAGCGTAAAGAGATTCCCGCTCCTTTGCAGTGGAGGATCAGATTCCTGAGGAGCTGCTCGCTTCATGGTGGCACTAGGTACATTAAAAAGGGAGAAGGATTATTAGTTTTTATTAAGAAAAGAAGGACCCAAAACATAACCAATCGAAGTCTGTTTATTTTTAAAACATGAAAAAAACGCTTTAACGGGCCAGTCACAATCTACAAAACAGCATGAAATGTCTATATACAGTATCTGGGTACGCTTAATTCTAAATCGTTTTGTATTCCACCACTGTCTTTAACTTGTCTCCCAGAGTGTCAATCAACTCCTCGTAATCGAGAGGATAAGGTCTGAGTGACAGATGTGGTACACGCTGTTCAATCTCCTGGGCTTTTTCCTTGGCTTTCAGCCAGTGTTCGAGTTCTGCTGTTGTGTACACATCCCACTTGTTTGCACAGGTGACAATGTGAAGTTTTTATGAAATAATTCATATTTGAACTGCGGTTGTAGATGCAAGAATGACAATGTCACCATCTTTGAAGCCTTCAAAGATGAAACTGCAAGGTATGAACAATATTTCTGCCTTTTCGAAGCCATTGTGCGGTGGAGAGATGCGTACAACAAACCAGCGGGGATGGGGAGGTTTGTGCGAGTGCACATGGATGAACTTGCCTTCAGAACTGTTGGAGACGTCTTGCATATAGGGTTTAAGCTTCTCCCAGCCTGGAAAGCATTGCAGAAAGTAGTCCACTCTGGGATTGACAGGGGTAGGCATCGAAGTGGTGGACAAAGAGCTACTGAGGCAACTCGATGAACTCTATGCCGATCTTCATCGTAAGATGTGGTATAGAAAAAAGATGTACTTGCGGTTCAAAAGATTCAACGGTCTGGCTTTACTGTGCATAGCCGTGGGGATGGTGGTGAGCAGTGTGTGGCAAGACAGTCTCATTATGGTGACCTTGACAGCCTTCAGTACTCTCATCAAGGGTTGGATGGATTTCAAAAAAACTACCTTTGAAGATGGACATGTGTCGCTTCGCCTTCACGACATACGAAAAATTGATGATAGAAATACACAACTACTGCCGAGCGGTGGTACTGGACGATGTAGAAAGTTTCTTCGTCAAGTGCCAGGTAAACAAGGAAACCGTCTCTGACTTGGTGCCACCGGTGGGCGATGCCGTGATTCGAGACTGTCAAGCACTTCCGACATGTGCCACTCCATAAAAGGAGTGAAGCTTGTCACAGCCCCCTCATTCGTAACCATGCCAAAGAGGAGAAGACGACGGACTATCCGGGGTAGGAGGCGACAGTGGGGAGGGGTCTTACCTTTGGCTTCAGTTGTTCCAGCCCTCGTGGCGGCAAGAAAAGCGGCAAGCTTGGGTGTCATCAGCAGAGCCGCCTCGTATGCAGGGAAAAAAGCCATAAAAAGAGTCATGAGAAGTAAATGAAGGTCATATCGCTAAAGGCACTATGGGTAGTGACCATCGTATGGTGCGACAGCAGCCCTTCTTACAGAGTATTCTCCGGGAGGCCAATCACAAACGACGCCAAGCGTTACTGGACTATGCTAACAAGGATCAAATCAACGCTGTGAGCGAATTGGTGCTCAACACCTTGAAGGGGTGTGTACCCATTTCCAAGGCGACTGTCACCTCGCTGCAACGACATAAAGGGGCCTTACGCAAGCTCACCAAACGCAAAACCTCTCTGAAAGCAAGGAAACGACTTCTCGGAGCACAAAAGGGTGGAAGCTTTTTGGAAAGGACTCGATTGTTGTTACCGTCAATGTCTAGACATCGACCCACGCAAACTGCTTCTGGCTCGACTGGTGGCCATCATTCAAGAGCCAACATTTCAAGCAGCAAGCCACCACCAATACGGTGTTGGAAGAAGTGGGGGATCTGGGAGCGACCAAAGAGGTCATTCTGGAGAGCAACTTACCTCCAAGTATGGCTCTCAATTTGGTACGCCCTCTGAACCGTAAAAGAACCAGTGTGACCAAACGTCTGAGAACAGGTGGTGAAGTGGGTGGGTACGGAGCCTAAACCTCTGGTGAACACTCCCTCGGAGGCTCTTTTGAAGAAGCTTCTAAAACCGCTACACAGAGAAGGACCCAGAACTGTAGCGGCCACTCCGCGACGACGTGCTCCACCCACTGCAGCACCACTAATGACCTCGGGACTCACTAGATTGCATCCCACGAGCATTTAGTGACAATAATTTAAAATTAATATTGTTAGGAGCCATATTTGCATAATATTCCTTTTAAATTCCACCTATTAAAACAAATAAAATAGCTGATGGCAAAGCCCGCTTTAAGAAAATTTGACCTTGAATTTGCAAATGGTCCTACACTTAACCGACAGAAAACTTTATGCAGTGAATTACATTACAAAAAATGAAAACATGCAAGACGAGACACTGAAACCTTAACAACACATTTTACAGTAGCCAGGAAAAAAACTGCTTTGCTACTGTGGATTGAATTGAGCTAAAAACACCGCTACGGAACACTGAAGCTAAAAACAATGTTAACTTCCCCAATCGTGTTTGATGTCTAACTCTCCTGTAAAGAAAACCTATGATCTTATGACTTTAAATATAAGCCTAATGTGAATCGATAAAAAAAATAGCATCCCTGTATCCCCAAACATAAAGGCCATATAGTTGGCGTACTACCCTGACCATCTTCAAATATACCATATACACTGAATTTAAATGATTGTAGGAAAAGAACTTTGATAAAATGAGAACATAGCAAACATGAGTGCCAGTTCAGAACGGTACCAAAACTCTGTCGATATAAAGCTTATCGGACTCTGCATGACTGAAAAAAGCAAGCTTACCGGATCTCCTTGCCTCAATCAACTTCTTAACCTGCTCCTTGCGCCTTTTAACAGTCTCCTTTGGCAAGTCCGCTGATATGCCAAACTGAGAATGTTTCAGAAGACTTGTCTTGGAAAAGATAAATTCTCGATCTTGATAATGCAGAAACCTCACTATTATCGCTCTTGGCTTTCCGTCTACGTTTGTTTTTCCCACTCTGTGCACCTGTTGAAATTCAATTTTTAGAACTTCTTTTGGCTGCATCTCTAGCACTCGGGCAAAGAACTCTTGAAGAACAGAGTGGGTATCTTCCTTATGGCCGGACTTCTCTTCTATGCCAAAAAAGCAAAGATTCTTGCGCCGTTGATAAATCTCTACGTACAATAACTTGTAAATCCTTGCATTTATCATTGCAGTAACTCTTGAATCTATCACAAGCAGTCTTGCTTCAACCATGGTATTTAATGCTTTATGGCCATCATGCACATCTTTAATGGTGTCCCTCGACAGAGCAAACAGAGCGAAATTGCGCTCAAATGTTCTAAGTCATTTATCGAACACTGCAAATTTGCACTCAAATTCGAAGTATATTTTTGTTCCGAGCGATTTTTTGTTCAAAAATTCATGTAGTTTGAAAAAATAGGCATCACGAATTATCGTGACTTTTCGTTGAAGATTCGCTTCCATCGAAAATTTGATACTTTTTCGTCTAAAAGCCATGAAAAGCCCCAAATTTTGGCGCAACAATATGTTTGCATTACTTTTGCACAATACTGTATATACCACACAAGTGAATAGTACTTCTTGCACGCGCTGATTGGCTGGCTCGGAGGTGATTAGCCAAGCACTATTCACCTCCACTTCGGTGAATAATTGCTAACTATTGGTACCATCAGATCTGGATTTTTGTCACGTTTGCCGTCATGCTGTGTGCGAATCTTCGGCAATGTTTCTAGTGAAGTCGCTCCAATTTTAATGATCATTAAAGCCTTTCAAGCCAGGGGTTCTTTAATTTAGTATTTTGTATGCAAAAGTTGATTAAACATGGTGTTTAAGCGCTGAGAAATGAAGCGGAAATGCGAAGAGGAAGCTCTCATTTGAGCAGTGAACACTTTGCACAAGCTGCAAGTGAGCAGGTTAGCTTGCAGTTCACCATGAACTTAAGGTTTAATCTCTCCATTTTATGAACATGCATAGAATTACTGGTCATTATTAATTGGCAAACACTACTAAATGTCAATGTTCCTTAAAAATTCCATGACTGTGCTATATACAATAAAGGACATAAAGGTCAATAGAGGCCATGCAGGCATTTAATTGCAATTATTGTCATTGTTGACTTGAAACCAGCTTACCTTTCTTCTCTTTCCTCTTGTGACTCTTTTTGTCTCTTTTTTTACTCTTCCTCACAATGCTATGTGATCTTCTTATGTTTTCCCATTAAAAAAAAGGTGGAAAAAGATCTGCTATGAACAAGGGACAGCAGGAATGCGCTTTTGCATATGGCGCAAGAAAACTGAAAGAGCAGTGACCCACCATCAAACGAGCTTTGTACCATGACACAACAACAGAAAACAAGAGACCAACTGTGTGACAACAGTTGAATGGTTTATTGTCTTTATCATATTGACATTGTAATGGTTTATTGGTATGGTCAAAAAGGAATCACGCTGCCGGTAAAGCTAAAATATGTCGCTTTGTCAAAAGTAACAATGGATTGTTGCTGGCGCATACAATCTTAAGCAATGTCGTCTGTCGCCAAAACCCTTTGGAAAGTCTCAGTCACTTAGCAAATTCTGATGAATTATAAATGTAAAGTTAAGGATAGAGTTCTGTTGCTTGATGACTGATAAATAATGGCATGCTTGATGACTGATAAATAATGGCATGCTTGATGACTGATAAATAATGGCATGCTTGATGACTGATAAATAATGGCAAACTCATTGTCCCGGAACCCTGGTACGTGAATGGTTTCTCGTGTATGGTGTGCCTGAGGGTTTGCTTTACCCATCTACCTGATTAATTGTTAATGTATGTATGTAACTAGCAGCTGTTTTAAAATCACTCTTTGCCCTATAAATATGATATAAATAGTACAACCTGCCTACATTATCTCTGCTAGAAGCGGGTTTTGTGAAATCTTTAAAGTGTAAAATTCTAAATAATAATAAATGGTTCAAATGGTTCAGAAAATTCATTCTGACCAAACCCTGGCGCGTGAATGGTTCCTTTGTGTATGGTGTGCCTAAGAGAATTCATTCTGATCAAGGCAGATGTTTTTGAAGTGGTCAAGGAACTGTGCCAGATGTATGTGATTAAGAAATCCCGTAGTTTGCCATACCACCTTGAGGGAAATGGACAGTGTGAGCAGGTCAATCGCACCCTTCATGACCTTCTACATACCCTACCACCGAGAAGAGGAAGTGGCCTGAGCACCTAAAGGAACTGCTATGCTATTTTAATGGACCTAAGTTGTTTAATTGTCTTTTAAAAGACAAGGCTCAAAGGAAGGCAATACAAAAATGGTAATAAACAAATTTCTTAAAAAAAATTATGGATTGCGTCTGAGTTGCGATATTATATTAATAAAATTGGAAATAATTGACTTGTTTGCATTTAAATATGAAAGAAAACAAAAAAGGCAGATTTCTTAGACTTAAAGTCATTTTTAGGAAAAATATCTGTATTTCCAATAGTTTTCAGCCTCTTCAGTTAAGCGCATAAAAGCGCGACAAAAAAAAAGCCCATTGACTTCGCGATTGACAAAATCTTCAAATTTTTGATTTACCTGTGACTCCTTTGCACGGCTTATGTGAGCGCTACGTGTCAACAAAAGTGAGATTTTCTGTCATTACCTTCTTCAATACCGTGTTCAACTGCTTTATGCCCCACCAAACGATTTACTAGCCTGCCATCACGAATTAAATGAGTGTACACGGTCTCATTCTCCAGACCTCCAGCATCAGTCGTAGTGTCAGCCATCACGCTGATGTAATTCGCCCTTGTGACCTCATCTGTGAGATCATCCTTGAATACATTTCCAATTACCGACACCATTTTTGCGCACGACTTATCATTGGCATACGTCACGTTAATTTCGAGACCGTTCTTCTTTGAGACAAAAGACCTTCGTACTTGCTGAAGGGCAGCTCCTCATTTGCAACGAAGTACACCGTATTCCTCTTTAGTGTCATCTCTTTTCAATCCTGCCCTTCTTGTTCCTTCTGCCCCTTAGAAAAACTTCTGGCAATCGAAGACTGTGATACAGGGTTCTGCTTGGCTCTCACGGCTGTCATAGCTCTGAAATGGCCATTGCTTGACCCATGGATTTGAATTCTTTCCTCTTTAAAGGAATTCGAGGCAGAAATAAACTGTGATTTCCCTGCAACCTCTGATACTTGAAGGCAAATGCTGCAGGTCATGCTGTTGTTTTCCGAAAATGTCAGCCACGGGAATTCTTCTTTCCACTTGTTGAGGAATTTTCTTCTGTAGCCCACATTGTTGCTGATGGTTCGGGTTTTTTCTTTGCCTTACTGCAGTCCCCCATTCCAACCATTGCCGCGGTTCTTTTGCGAATTGGTTTGCAGGATGGTGTTTGACCCGATGTGCTAAACTTCTTTTGAAAAGAAAACAGTGTGGGCTGTGACTTTGGCTTCACAGTGTTTGAGCTTTTAGACGATTTGTCGTGTTTTTCTCTCCCTTCGTCATTCAATTGCCTCTTATTTATGACTGGAACGAAGTGATTGGGTTCAAACCAAGTGCCAGGGCGATCATCAAAACCTCCGGCTCTTGACCAGAGAATGCTAACTCAGCCTGATGATATTTCTGTTTCAAGTGGGAATCTTGGCATCACAGTTCTGTGCAACAGCTTGCGATAACAGAAATTGAAGACTGGGTAAACAGAAGAAATTGGGCGTGATATTACAGTGGCTAGTGCCAAGATGTTTAAGAAAGGTGACCATTCCCCAACAGGACATGTCGACAATGCTTGCGCTTTCACTGCTTCGCACTTGTCCTTGGATTCTGAAAACTTCTTTTTTTGACATTTAAGGGCTATTGAAAACAGTGTTTCCTTAGAGATGTCGGTATTACGGGATGTTTGCTAAAGGCTGAATGCTCCGCATGATATTCTGCATTGAAAAACAATTCGCCAGCTACAAGAAGTTGAAGAAGCAATGCCATTGACTTGTCCCCACAAAGAGCAATGGACGTCGCAGTGTACAATCACCATTGTTGTTGGTTTTGACAGCAACTATAATAATATACTAATAAACCTTTGTTGATCTGTATTTAAGGAATAAAAAACATGACTGAGGGGGGGGGCGTGCATTTACAGTTGAGTTATAATAACAATATTTATGGCGTATTACCTAAAAAACAAAACGATATCACCAAACAAAGCTTAAATGATAATATAATTAAGATGTAACATTTCAAATCCCACATTCAACTACCTTACCTGTGTCAGCACAATGGCTTGGAATTAGTGCCGAAGCAAAGACATCCTCTGGAAGCTGCAGGGTGACGATTTCGGGAGAAGACAAACTTAATTCTTTTAAAACTTTCTGCTTGATATGAACCAACCCCTTGGCATCCTCTGGACTTCCCAAGAGAAAAGTATGGAAATGCTTTATATCTTCCTTGCTTACTAATTTCATGCTGATTTACGACGTTGCACGTGTTCGCGTGGAACCACGCGAAAATCAATCACTTCCGTTCAGCTGTTTTTTTGCAAAATTCTGTGCCTGCAATTCCTTTGCTCCGAAGAGAGACACTGTAATGGCATTGCAGAAAATATTGCTAACTGAAATCGGTTTGGAGGGAATGTGGACTTTTAAATGCAGTTCGGGCCATTATTTTATGAGAAATGCAAGACTACGTAAGGTGTTTATTTCAATTTTAATGCTTTATGGTACCTCTAAATCATGCAAAATTCAGGTTGCCACTTTGGCGACTAAACAATTTTAGTCCCCAAGGAGAAAAAGTTAGTCGCATTGGCAACCGTATTGGTCACAATTTCAAGCCCTGAATCATAAAACCCAGTCAACCACTTATGCCTTGGGTATCCAGGTGTGGTAGTAGTGAAGAACTGTTCAGCAGAAACATTGGAAACATCGGGATTGTAGCCGGCATTGGACTGGTCTTCAGGCTTGGAATGTTCTTCATCTTCCTCCAACTCTCCAGACTGTTCTTGGCTGTCATTGTCAGAATAAAGTGCTGCATATTGAGATGATCTTCCTGCTATGCCACAGTAATCTGCAGGGTTGCCAATGGCCATTTCTTCGTCCATGTCCTCTCTGCTTTCTCCCACAATTTCCCCAGGGCTAAGATCGGTTTTTTGAACGAAAATCGTCATCTCTCTCAGACCATTGTACTGCTTGACATTTTTAAGGAGGTTCTTGTAGTGTATGTAAGAAATCCACACAATCTTTATTTCCTTCCATCTGAGGACTGTATAACTTCACAATCTTGCAACAATCTCGATCTATCAAGGTAAACAACCTTTTCTGAACACTCCTACTTTCTCTCACTTTCACAATCCACATCTAGCACATGACTCTTCTGTCAGTTAACTTGAAGCTATGCATGCGACTAGAGACGTCACGTGTAACGCAATGCTTAACGCCAACCACAGATTTCCAACAGTGTATGGTGTTCTCTATGCTGTAAAAGTTGATGAAGTGTCTTCTGACATTCAAAAGGACACTACTGCACTCTGGCACTGGACACCATTTTTTGAAGCAGCCAGCTTTCTCTTCCCACTTTTGTAAGTATTTTTGGACTTGCCTCTTTGCTTTTTGCCAGTCGACATGTTTGCGGCCAACTGTGCAATGTTCTCCTGTGCAGTTTCACCCTTTTTGACATGCAGTTGATTGATTATTCTAAGAGTTGTGTTGCCCATGTAGCATGCAGTTGTGGCAATTTCATTGGCTCTACTACATTCTACCTGTAACAACATGTGGCTAGGTTTGCTCTCTAGCAGCCTAAGTGTTTCATGGTCGCAACAACATGCATCTGCCAACTTTTCTGCATACCATGTGAGGTTTCCTACTGCTTTACCAGTTTGATCTTCTCCAATCTTGTTTAACAATGTCAGGATGTCCTTGCAAACGAAACTCATCTTGGTAAGGATATCTTCATCTGTCTGTGGTTTTTCATCAGTATTAAACTCATTCAACTCAATGAATGTGATAAATGCAATGGGGTTTTTCGCCGACTGTTCCAGACAATTCAGGCCTAATTTCATTCCTGTCACAAACCCCTTGGCTGCCACATTATGACATCGCATGAGTGTCCTACTTTCCATTTCAATTATTTCTAGAAGTTGTCCAGCTCGAGTTTCTCAATCGACTCCTCGTCTCCCACATCCCTAGCTGTGCTAAATGTCTTACTCTCTGGAGTCCAATAAGTTTTTCCTTGTCCATTTTGAAAGAGCTAAAACAATGACAATTACACAAAATGACAGATGGAATTTGATCGTTTGTTAATAACTTACTTGAAAATTTCAAATCAAGGCTAACCTTCTAGTGCAGGTATCTCATTAACCGTCAGACAAAAGTTGAATGTTCTAAAAACCAACCATCCAAATTTGAAGTCAATCGGTTTAATTCTCTTAGAGTACAGACACTTAAAGTTTAGCCTCGTTTTCGCTTAAAAGTTCCATTAGGGGCCTGGTACCAAGCATTTCAGTCTACCATATTGGAAAATTTTCAACCACTAAAAACTTTTGCGGGAATTAAATCATTTCTTTTGAGGTTTGGCACTAATGTAGCCTATATTCAGGCTTATCTGAAGCAATCAAGATCAGCACATCAGATCAAACCATTGCAAAGTAATAAACTGTTGAAATTTACGCAATTTTTACATAACTGGTGTTCATATGTCATAAACAAAGGAACCAATTTCCACAAAAACAACACCAAATGGTTCCTTGCAACATCAACAATAATAGTTATTCAGTTAGGGACCAAGTTCTAGTAATGAAATCCCAAATAATCATAACAATAGTAAGAGTGCACCCTTAAACTCTGACCTGAGCCTGCAGACAAGCAATTGTGATCTTTCAGAAAAAAATGTACGAGAAAGTTTTCCCAGCACCTTATGCATCTTTTCTGATAGTTGGATTGCTTCTATGCAGTGTTTTAAGGGTGCCAAACAGTGAAAGACAGAACAAAAAAGCATGACTTACCCCTCCTAAAGCTTGTGTGAAAGTGTACATGATGAAGGCTGCACTGAAATTGACCATAAATCTGGTTGACACAAAGATTCATAAAAATTTTCAAAAGTAACCGTTTTCCACCAAACTTTGCATGGACGTTAAGGAACAATTTCTGCACTATCTGTAATAAGCCCTTTAAGTTAACCCTAAAATTCAATTTTTTATGATGTGCAAAGTGCAAAATCATGGGGTGTGGATTTGTCCCCCTAGTGTAGATTTTGCACAGCCCTAAATTTAAGAGCTTCTAAATTTCTTCTACGAAATATAGTGCAATGAATATCCTGTTTTATGTCAAATCATATGTTACGATTTTGTAACTGTACCTTTCAGGGAAATTTTTTATTTACTTTTTTCCATGGGTACATGTTACATGGAATTTTGTTTTTTGAAAAGTACTGTTCCTTGGAAAAATCAATTAATTTCAAATTTAATGTTTTAATCCAACTTTTCACTATGTTATGTAAAAATGTGTGTACTTTGAAACTGTACCGTATCAAGAAATGGTCTATTGTTCCGCCTCAACATCACACGTTAACCAAAATTGAATAGCCTTTTGTTCTTGGTAGTCCTGAGGGACTCCGTCCAAAGCCAAGCCAAAATTGTCGTCGTTGTTCGAAAAACTTTCGGCACAACAGTTAAGCTGCACTTGGGGGTGGGCAGCGTAGTTTTTTCTCTTGTAAAGTCAATTTTCACCGGTGTACCCCAAGGCAAAATTGACCACTGCTGTGCGCCGAGGGAGGTGATGACAATTCAAAAACTAATTATCCACGTGTGTCGCATTCGGACCATATCTCTCTAAATACATCCCCTAGCCTGGGTAGCTTGTTAAGCAATGTGAGTGCGCTAAGAAACCGGCGAAGCCGCGATAACTGAAGTCGCAAGGAGCCTGGCTTTATCACTTTGAGCACTTGCGTTCAAATCGCTTACGCACACTATACAAGCCCCAGTTTGAATCTCTTTGTATTCTAATTCCGACTCGTTTTAATAGGTATGCAACTGAAAGCATTCTTTGCCTGTTATTTGTGCGGCGTTCTCACGGCTTTTTTACTAAGTCTACCGCGCGTTGCCTAGTTAGAGTGAAGAATGTGTGACCAAATTTCTGTTTTTGCGCGTATAAATCTTTCTTTGAAACCTGCCAATCGTCATCTAAGTTACTCTTTTTCAATTTTTTTAGTGTTAGCAAAGCGTCCAGATTTTGACTCAGCTGTTTTCAATCCAGCATGTGGCACTTTATTATAAACGGGGTGTGAATTTTTAGTTTTGAATGAGCGCCACTGTTTTCATTCAAGCTCGCAGCAAACGAAGGTGTGATCTTGTCTGTAGAACAACTATCAGTCTGCAAGTGAAATAGGGTTTCGAATAGTTTTAAATTTTCAGCAGAGCGCACACGTAAAACGTCTTAGCAAATATCGCAGTGAATAATCCTCAAGCAGGTTATAATTAAACTCATTTACATTCATTCACACTTATTTACACAGTTTTTTTCCTGCATTGCCTCCTCCCTGTCCTCCCTCTGGCTCCTCGTCTTCTTTTCTTTTTAAATTTACTGACTTGCCTACAGAAGATATAGATGATGGTGTAAATTAAAATTTTACGTGCTTGCGATTATTACACGTATTTCTAATGAGGTATCAAATTACGGTCCCCCTTGCTACCCACTAGAAGGTCTCGCTACCACGAATATACGTCGAACGCCTTGGAATTCGCTAACTCGCTACTTCTCGCAAGCTCTAACACAAAGATAATAAATTTCTATCAAACAAACACAGTTCTGTTTGCGCTTCGCTTGGGACGCAATCATTGTTATCAGAGGCAGATTTGTTATCCTCGCTCCGGCCAGAGAAAATTTTGACTTCGCCGTGCTTATCCCAAAGGTTATTATGAAGAGTCTAGAATTTAGCTATATTTACCATTTTCAAGCAACTCCTGTATACACCGAATTCCTAATGGCAGACGGCTCGGAAATCCTTGGTACGAGAGCATGAAAACGAGGCGGGTGAGGATAGAATCGAAAACTTACAGAAGAGCGTACGGTGAAAAAGGCCAGTTAAAAACGTGATTTTGAAAAGTTAGTTGCCTTTTTACTATGAATAGAGGTAAATCCTCACAAAATCGATATTGTTGTGTTCCTCTTTGCGATCAAAAAGGATCCACCGGTCCAAACGGTGAGAGAGTTGGATTTTTTTACTATTCCAACGGAGAAGCATTTGAGGGAGCAATGGCTACACACGATACGAAGAGAGCCGGGAAAACATTTCTCGGTTACGGATTCTACAAAGGTTCGTTCACTTCACTTTAAGGATGAACATCTCAAGAAGAGTTTTGGTATCGCGCGCTTAACGTACATTGAAGGAGCAGTTCCATCTGTTTTTGCTTGGAAGAGAAGCTCGCCTAGGAACCCCACAGCCAAGAAGAAGGCTCAAGCATCACTAGATTTGAGTGCAGTTCCTGATCCGTTGTCAGAAATATCGCAAGATATTAACATAAATCTTGTTCCTTCTTCGGAAACATCGCAAGATATGAGCGCAGCTCCAGGTACGCCTTCAGAAACTGTTGGTTCAGAAGTGATAGCAAGCGAAAGTGTATTAGAACAGATTTTAGAAGTGTCGGAAAACCAGCTTTTCTACGAAGATCTTCAAAGGAAACTGGCTGAAATGCAACAATTACTCAAAGAAAGTGAAGCAAAAAATGCAGAACTTGAAGCCGAGGTGAAAAAAGTTAGATCTCATGCTTTTACACTTTCAGAAAAATGTGAAAACTTGGAGAACAGAATTTTTAAGTTAGATAATTTTTTGTGTGATGAAGACAAGGCATTTTATACCGGCTTTCCATCCTATGGTGTTTTCATGGCAACATATAATTACCTTAATCCAGGGGAAAGAGGAGAAAACATTAGATATTGGCATTCAGTTTCCAAAGATGTTGGCCCAGAATATTATGAAAAAGATCCTCAGCTGGGTGTTGGACCAGGGAAGCCTAGAACATTGAACTCTAAAGTAGAATTTTTTCTTGTTATGTACAGATTAAGGCAGGGCTTTGCAGAACGCCACCTAGGACATTTATTCAACATATCCCAATCCACTGTCAGTAGAATTGTTATTTCATGGGTTAATTTTATGTACCTGAGGTTTGGTCAGTTAAACATATGGCCATCTCGAAAAGTGGTGGATGATACCATGCCTCAAGACTTCAAAAACAAATACCCAAATACCAGAGCTATCATAGACTGCACAGAGATAAAGTGCCAGATGCCGAGCAGTTTACTACTTAACAGTGAGCTATTCAGTAGTTATAAAAATAACACAACTCTCAAAGGATTGATTGCTATTTCTCCTGCTGGGCATATCTCCTTTATAAGTCAACTCTACACTGGCTCTATATCTGATAAGGAAATAACAGAGAGAAGTGGATTCCTAGACTTCCCTTTTGATGCCAATGATTCTGTGATGGCTGGCAAAGGGTTTACTATCCAAGACCTACTACCAGTTGGGGTGTCACTTAACATCCCACCATTTTTGGGCAGTTCTTCCCAGATGTCTGCTGAGGATGTTGTTAAAACTCAAAGCATTGCATCTCTCAGAATTCATGTTGAGAGGTCAATAAATAAAATAAAAAACTTTCACATATGGGATGGTATACTATCTCTTAGCCCAACTGGCATTGTAAATCAAATGTGGACTTCTGTGCTCATCTTTTTAATGTTCAGGAACCTATTATATCATAGGTGTAGAAACTACAGTGTACCTTAGTTACAAGCAAATTCATGTTACATACTGTATAAAGTAAGGCTATACAAATCATTAGGGAGGATGATCAGTTCACTTTTCAATAACTGATTACAAACGTGTAAGTGTCGGAGCCTTATTTTGTTGAGCCTTGAACTCTGAGACAGCAAAAGTAATAAAATGCTGGAAATAATATGCCTGGAGACTGTCACTGATATTGTCCCAGAAATGTTGATCAAATGGGATTCTTTAGATTGACATTCCTTTGAATGTATAAACAACAAAGTCACACCAAGCTGCACCAGATATTGCCATTTGGCCTTGGACTTGAGCATAGTACTCATGGTCAGTTTTTAAGCAGCACTGATCACCTACTCGTTCACAGAAAAATTTTGGATCAGCACAAGCATCCAGTGGTGTGACAGCAGATTTTGTAGATGGGCATTTGACTTCTAAAATTCCAAAATGCTGACTCAACCAAAGTCAATAACTTTCCCATCTGGGGTGGCAGCAAAGATGGGCATATCTTTTGAAATAACAAGTCCACACTTCAGTACTGCAACTGGAGTTTCCCTAGCATTCAGAAATTTTTGATATTCATGAATTGCAGTTTTTTCATATTTTCTTCCATGTGCAGTATGTCTACTTGTAAATTCCTTGGGATGCATCATTTCTTTAGCAAAAGTGTTGTGATTTCTCTGCCTTCTAGAAATAAGGTGAAACCTTGAGGCTGTGAACCTGAACTTCCTCTATTCTCTCCATCTCTCACCTGTTCTCTTGTTTCTGCTTCAATTTTGTTTAGTGTATCTTCATCAACCTCAAGTGAAGATAAAAATGTTCTTTCTTCACTAGAAAGAGTGTCTGGATAAACTCTAGTTGTAGTGTCTTTCAATGGAAATCGCGGGTAGCTGTTTATGTCAAAATTTGGATCAGGGCATCTTGAAACTGCACTAATATTGACATACACTGGAAAGTTGGACTCTGTATAAGACAATTGATAACTGTTTGTAGAACCAATAGGACTACTATCAAATTTAGTTTGCACCATACTGTTGGGTGTATTTGAGGCCAGAGTGGCAATTCCCATTTTAGGATTTATGGCTGCAATCTCATTCTTAAATCTGTCTTCCTCTGTAAGATCATTTTCTGTTAATTTTTGGGCCTCATAAAGTTGACAAGAAATAGGCTTGCCAGACTGCTTATCATCATCAGACTTGATTTTGGTCACAACTAAGTCCATCACTGGCTGAGGGTGTATTGAATCACCTCTCCCCCTTTTATGCCAAGTTTGCAAAGTTGATGTACATGCCAGAGGTGGATTTTCATCTAGTTCATCATTCAGATCTTCAGTTGTTTTACTTTCATACAATGAGTATTTACAAATTTTCAACATGAGTGCTAGTGTGTGATTGCAATAGCCAACTTTTCCTGCAGCACATGTGCAAGTGGCATGCATGACTTGTGCAGATATAATGCAGAGGGCAACTTGTATGGTATGTGGAGCTTCATGTTTCTTATAGCTATGATAGCACTTGCATTTAAAGTAGAAATAGTTTTCATCGTCATTCGCTTCAATGTCCTTTAAATATTCATCTTGGAGAAAAGTCTTTGCACGTTTCAAACTTGTAGGAACAGAATGATGTTCCACACTTCTCACTCTTTTACCAGAATTTTCTACGTGCTTTTTCATTTCCGCTTTAGTAAACAAAGACAATTTTTCAAGATTTCTCCCCCAGCCAGTGGTTGGGTAATTAATTTCAGTAACTTCTTTAGTGTGGGATGAAGATCCTGGAAGGGAAATAGAACATTCTCTGGCTTTTTGCTTTGTGTAGATCTTGTTTGGATCGGGGTCAACTATCATTTTGTCCCTGCCACTTGCAATGTACTCCTCAACTCTGATACAAGATATAACGCAACACAACACAACTTTTAATGTTTGGACCGTAATTCGCCAAAATGTTACAGCAACCTTTCGTACAGCGGCGAGACTTAAGCCTCGAAAATATAAAATTTTGGTTTAAAGTACAGTATTGTAGCAAAAAATAATAAAGGATTTAACCTCTTCTTGTAAGAATCAATATAAGAGCATCAAAAATTTGACAGAAACATACCGCTTTACTAATTGTGCTTTTACGGTCATTCCTTTACATGAATCGCCCCTACATTGCAGCCAAAACAAGAGATCAGCTTTTTTCATTTCTGCTGGCTTCCTTCCCTGAAGACTTGCTCCAGGAATATCATTTTCCGTGAGTAAAACCGGCGCTGAAAACAAGCTTTCTCCAGGTGTCGCCATGTTTGTTTTTGATTCTATCCTCACCCGCCTCGTTTTCATGTTCTCGTACCTAGTCTTTTCCGAGCCATACACCATTAGGAATTCGGTGTATGGTTGGCTGCTCCGCAATGAAACGAAGAGCCAGAATAACCATTTGGTCCCTGTAAAGGTCACAGATAAAAAATTATCTCATTGCCCAACAAAGCATCAAATGTCAGCTACGAACAAAGGAAATCACTACAGCTTACCAACGTAAAAACTCCTTTTCCGATGGTGACCTTGTCTGAAAATGAATAAAAAATGTAATGAAACTTTTTAGTAGGTCAAAAGCATTTCCAGTCCATTTTTCGAGCAATGAAGTTACAAGTTGTCTTAGAACATTGCCGATGGAAACGGACCTCAAACTACTTTTGCGGTCCGCTCAATCTCAGGTGTGAAAATCGAAAGTACCGGAAGTGTGAATCTAGGACACGACTTGATTTCAGGCTCTTTGGCTATGGTCTCAGCACTGTAATCTAATGTCAAACGTTAAGAAAAAGTCTCGCACCTTGGTTATGTGATGGATGTCAATAATCTTGTTCTGTCTGTTCCTCTCGTCTTTTATAGAGTTTATTGGTGGTACCATTACTCTCACATCCTCTGGAAGGCTCATCCTTACTTTGTGGTGCGCCTCATCGGAAATCAGTCCTGAGTCCTTGGCTACGAGAACGTGCTGCGTGGTTTCTTGTAGAACATTTGGCGTCTCTTCATCTTCTGCGGACCCAAGGGGGATAACAATTGCTTGGCCTTCTACACTGAACTTGATCTGGAACATGTTGAAAGTAGCATTAGCAAGTAGTAATGGAGAATGTTTGGTGCACATTCTATTTTGTAAGTGCACATGAGACATTCAGGTCAAGAATTTGATATAAAATATTAAAAGGTTGAATTTCGCTCACGTCCAGTTCACTAACGTACTGAGACAATTCGCTGATGTGTTCAGTCACTTCTCTAGCGTTGTCAAGTTGCTCAAGTGTATTGAACTTACTATTTATCAAATCTGTGTAAAAATATTTAGCTTGGCAGTGGATAAAAGAATGAAGAATAATTTTGCATTGAGTCTCAGACTAGACGTTAGCGAATCGTCTCAGTTCGTTAGTAAACTGACTCGTAAGCGAAACAACCGGTTACCTTCGAATGTATGTGTTCTTCTCATGTGTTTCCAAATGTAAAATGTGTAGCCAAAAAGTGCTGAACATTTGTAAATATAAAGTAAGGCGATTATAAACTTACCTCAATTGGTACAAACTCCTCTAGTACTTTGACTGATTGGATTACAACTCTCTTAATCTTTCGTTTATTGCTGTTCCTTGCCACCTTTGACAGCTGAAAGAACTCTTTTTGCTTGGACTTAAATGGCCCTTGTTGCTGGTGTACCTGAGCCAGCGCTGCATTCAGCTGAATGACCAACAAATTGTTCTGTAGCTTTAAAACTTGTTTTCACTACACAGTCTTGTAATTTCGGCTTCATATAACTGTTCGAGAGGAAAGTGCGTTGAATTTGCATTTGACAGGGACATAACTTTAAACTTGGAGAACATGCGCCGCTCAAAATGAAACGAAACTAATTGACTGGCTTTTTTTGACAGCCCCTTTTAAAGGATTTCCACAGTGCTCATTTAACCGAATCGCTGTTGGTAGCTTAACCTTATGGTTATCGTAAAAAAACTCAAACTAACTCTTTTATGAAACAAAGCGATTTTGTTGCTTTCAAGTTTAATACTTTCGGACGTTTTCAATCACAAGAAACAATAGTGATGAAAAGCATTCTAAAAATGTGACTGTTAACGAATAAAAGTTTTACTCGTTATTTGTCTGGAAAAAAAACTGATGTTAAACATTTACCTTGGTCAGAGAGTGCATGCATTTTTCTTTGATTTCAATCACTGAAACGTGCAGCACACGACAGAGGTGTGACTTTTCCTATTCATAGACTGACGATAGATATTTCTCGCGAATAAAACTCTTCCAAAGCAGTTGAACATTGCAGCCGAATTCTGATAATTTATGTTCAAGTTTAACTTAAAATATATCGTAAGTATTGGAGTGAGACTAAAATTTCTTGAAGGAGATTGATCAATGATTTCACAAAAGCGTTAGCCGGTGGGAGAAGATAATGTGGGAGGGCAGGGATTATCCTTTTCATGCACGCTAATAAAAGAAACTTAACCTGATGAATGAAGTGCGTCATTTGAATTAACTAAATTTTAGCAAACAATTTTACAACGGTGGAGTCCTGATTGACAAAAAATACGTTGGGAGTAAGGCGCAAAATTATTGAAGCGGAGAAACGCTACCCTAGACTGCAAGCAGTCTCTCTTTTCCTCAAGAACCTTTGGGAAGAAGCGTGCTAGCGTAATTGTGTAGACTGCGCTTGCACGGCTACTTCTTTTGCGTTCCTCAACATGTGGTGAGTTTACCAGGTTAGTGCAATTTTAAAGCAAAAAGATACCTTACTTGTCGGCAGCTTTTACTTTCACTTTTAAATACATGTGTACAACCGCCCCACCAGCCACCCCACCGCAACTATTTGCACCGACAGTATTATAACAGTACCATCTCCCCTCGGGAGAATTTGTCTTCCATTCAGTCTTTCCGATCGTTTAAATTTCACGCTTGTATGGTAATCGGAAATTTCAAAAACTCCTGCGGGCATTTATAAGCTTATACTGCCATTGTTTTAAAATGTCCATATAAGACCAATTTTTGGTCTTAAAACAATGCCCTATTGTTATAAATGTTGAGCTGCTTTTCTTGATACGCTAAATATTTGGTTTAGCTGTAGGTAATAAACAAGTTATATTGAAAATTGTGTGATCACCTATTTTTTGAAAAAAACCCTGCCTTTTTGGAAAATTAGTCCTAATCAGGGTATTAACTCTTTGATCTCTGACTCAAAACACACAATACTCCTGCTACAATATTAACAAGTTAAAAACTGCATTGTGTTTCAATTTAAACGGAGAATGTAGAAATAGATTTTTTTCCGATCTTTTGTATGAAGAGTAGTGCAATTGTGTCTCAAATGGTAGTCATTATTCTGTTATTCTTATTCCTATTCACTTTCTGTGGATATTAGATTCTGTCAGTGTATTGTCTAGTAAATATAATTTGGTAAGTGTTGGCTTTTAAATGTTAGGTGTCCATTTTGAAAATTTTAAAATTGCACAACTTTGCACCCTCATATCTGCTAAAAAATACAACTGTATACACCGTATTCATAAATGGCGGCTGTGCGGAACAGCCTGGTTTCGAATACATGAAAACGAGGCTTGGTAGGCCATGGATGATCGATTACAGCAAAAATGGCCTCTACAAGTCGAGATTCTGACGCTGTTATTCTTACCGAAGACGATATTCCAGGAGCTGCTTTGGCTGGAAGAAACCCTTCTTCACTAAAAAATGAAAAAAAAAGTTTTGGTTGCAAAACCGCGGCGATTCCCTAAAGGGGCTTAAGACGAAGGCACAGCTTATAAAGCAGTAAGCAACATCTTCACAGCTTTGTTATACAGATTTGCTTCCAGAGATCAGGCACATAAGGTTTTGTTTATCAAAAATTTAGAATTCCTTTTCGACTACTTTGCAGTGTTGACGAGTATATTGAAAGTGGAAGAGATAAAATGGTGATCGATCCTGATCCCGATGAAATCTACACAAAAAGAAAGGCAAGGGTCTCAAACATTTCAAAAGACACCGCTCCTTCATCAAGTGTGAAATATCCGAGTGATGGCTGGGGGAAGTTGCTTGAAAGGATGCCTTCATTCACAAGAGCTGAAATGAACCAGCACGTGGCAAATTCTGGAAAAAGAGTTGCAAATGCTGAGCATCATTCAATTCTGACCAATTTAAGGAAAGCTAAAACCTTTCTGGAGGATGAGTACTTGAAGGAGATTGAGGCAAACAGTGATCAAAGGTACTTTTATATCAAGGCAAAGTGCTATCACAGTTTCAAGAAGAGTGAGGCCCCCCATGCTCTTCGTTTTGCTATGTGTATTGTGTCAGGCCAAGTCATTCAAGCCACCTGTTCATGTAAAGCTGGCAAAGTTGGTTACTGTAACCATGTTCTGGCATTGATGTTTAAAGCATGCAAGTTTAGTTTATTTGACAGTAAATCAACCGATGATTTATGCCAGGATGATGATGAGCAGCTGGATCTTGCATGCACTTCCCAGCTCCAGAAGTGGCACAAAAAGGGTCGTGGTGACAAAATAACTGCCCAACCGGTAATGGAAGTCACCATTTCGAAAACTAAACTCAATGAAACTAAGAACAGAGAGGGAGTGAAATGTCTCTTGTACGATGCAAGAACTACATGATGTTGAGGCCGAAATGAAATTTAAAAAGGCTCTTAGGCGAATAAATCCCCAGATGGGCTTAGCACTAATGGAAAGAGATGATTCTTCCATTAACAGTTGTGTGGAAACCAAATTTGGAGAAAGCCAGATTGGGTCATTTTGTAGTTATCAGTTGACTCACCCTGAGGCTAACTTTGTGGCTACTGTGGACATTTCATCAATACCAAGAGAAGATGTCAGCACAGACACTGAACTTACCTATCCCAGGTTTCCTCTGGACTCTCGCAGTGATTTTGTTTTGCCTAACAACTTAGATGTTGCTGAAAAAGGACTTGTTACTTCCCTTGTTGTGGATGAGGCCGTGATAAACAACATTGAGGGAGCCACAAGAGACCAGTCATCATCTCAGCAGTGGAAGAAGGAACGTAAATTTAGATTTACTGCTTCAAAATTTGACTTAATCTCAAAAAGGCAAAGGAATCATGACAAATTTGCAGCTGACCTCATCAATCCAAAGCCTTTCACCTCAAGGTATGTCGAGCATGGTATTAAAAATGAACCCATTGCCATTGAACAGTGGCAGTGCAATACTTAAACAATCCCAAATCATGAGAATAGAGCGATTGATAACCAAAGACAAAATTAATTGACTTTGTTTTTTCAAAGAACCCCTCACAACTGACAACTGTAACACATGTAGGCTAGGGAACCTACAATGGTGAGGAGAATTTCTGTGACTATATTGAAGCTTTAAAAGTTGAGGAGAGATGACGTCACATAATTACATGTAAATATGATAAGAAGTACATGTATGTTGTGTAATCCTTTTGAAAATAATGATATGCACCTTATTTTTCAATTTTCATAGTGCATAATAGCTTAAATCAAGACCTTAGCCTGAACTAGGAAAGTCAGAGAATTGTTATTTAGATTTTGTACATAGCATCAAAATTGGAATTGTGGGAGCTCTGACAAGAATGATTACAGTTACAATTTGCATACATACTTAGTTCTTAGGACAGGTTACAAAAAACAAAACCAAAATTGTTCAACTGAGCACTATATTTTTCTTCATAACATCAGTTTAGTTTTGCAAACAATTCACAAAAGGTAGAATACTTAACCACAGGAGGTGGCTCAGATGCAGGGCATTTGACTTAACTATTTTTTTTTCTGAACAGTCCACCTCAAAGCTGAAATTATTGTTTGCATGTGACGTATTTCCCATGCACATAGGATAGATCAAATGTCCTGTGTTTGGCCGCAGCTTAACAATGATAGGTGCATCATGTGGTAACATTTGAAAAGGATACAAACAAAGGAGACTGATTTACCCATGTGGCAAATTTACATGTTAATTTTGGGTACAATGTTGTGGTTAAATTTTGATCTGTTCATATGTAGAATATAACATTTTCCTTTACTGTTTTCAGTTGAAATATTTTACATGTATTTATCATATCTCTATCCCCTGACTGCTTGGCATTTTAACCAGAGAAATTTGCTTCTATTAATGAAATCAAGATCAATTTAAGCACTGATGATGGGATCCTGCATGTTCCACAAAATGGCGCACACACACCACATTTGATTCACTACCCCAAATAGGCTCAATGGAATAACCCCATCAAATATCAGAAAATTCTTCACCTTATTGATAGCCCTCTCGACATGGATTCTCAAGCTAGCAATTTCTTGTGTTGCAATCACATCTTCAGCTGACATCTGATCAGACATTCCCAGGAAAGGAGGAATATTTAAGGAAACACCAAGGGGAAGGATGTTTTCAAGTAAAACTCTTATCTGCCATAACAGAGTCCCCATTTGAAAAGGGAAGGTTCAAGAATCCACTTTGCTCTGCTATTTCCCTGTCAAATATGCTCCCAGTGTAAAGTTGCCCAATAAATGTAAAAAACCCTTTTGGGGAAATTCCCACGAGTGCCTTTAAAGTGGTATGGTGTTTATACGAGCTAAACAATTCACTATTTAGAAGAAGGCTACTAGGCATTTCACATCGCACCTCCGTACAGTCAATGATGACCCTTGTGCTTGGATACTTTGCCTTAAAGTCCTTAGGCATTGTCTCGTCTACTAGTTCTCTAGAAGGCCAAATATTTATATGGCCAAGTTTCAAATACATATAGTTAATCCAACAAATGAAAATTTGGCTTACGGTTGGCTGAGAAACATTAACAAGGTGAGCTAAATGTAATTCAGCAAAACCTTGTCTTAGCCTACACAATGACAAAAAAACTCTTCTACTGGTTTTAGAGACCTTGGTCGTACAAAGCCATCATGGTCTGACAGTTTGGAAATCCAGTGTAAAATGCTACCAGCTAGTCATTCGACGAGATGTTTTTGAATGAAAACAACTGCTCCTCGAGTTGTTCATATTTCTGCTCCAGATCGGCAACTTTCTTTTTCAATTTCAAAACCAAGTCCTCTAGTTCTTCATTTTCCACGTTGACTGCAGATAGTTTCTTGCAGCTCAGATATTAACAAATCTTTCTCAGATTTCTCGACAAAATCAGAGTTATATTCTCGCTTCGGTGTTTCTTATTTCCGCTGTTTCCGGAACAGACATGGCACCAGGCATATTTGTTTGCGATGAATTGTTGCACACAACTTCACTGCTTTTGTTCACCGAATGCATAACCTCGCTAAATTCTGACTCTAAATCGTTTGCCACAGTTGTAACCGTGGAGGGTGGAGTTGTTGGTGGTCGTTTGTGAGGAGAACTTCGCTTCCATGCAAAGATACTTGGCACAGCTCCTGGTTTGGGGCTAACCTTGTGGTTAAGACTCCTTTTAAATCTTCAGGCTTAAAAGGCCTCAAGCAAACTCTGGTTCCTTCCTTTGTAGAAAAATTCTGCCCCACATCTCTTCTTATAGCATGGAGCCACTGTTTTCTGAGGTTTAGATCATCTGGAAAACGAAAGAAGGAAATCTTTTCGCCCGTCTCTTGGTCTCGCTTATCCTTCTTCGTACACAGCGGAATGCAACAATGTGTTGGCATCTCTCAGTCGATCTCCAAGGAGAAAAAAGGTCCTGTGGACCAAAGTTATCCCTCACAGGGACTAATAGGATCTTTTCCGCTACTATCCTTCAAAAACTAAAGATTTCAGAATACTTATGCGCAATGTTTGTCATCTCAAAACTTCAATATAATACAAATCTAAGTGCGCTCCAAGTTTTATGTGGCCTACCAAGCCTCGTTCTCATGTATTTGAAACCAGGCTGTTCCGCGCAGCCGCCATTTATGAATATGGTGTATACTGAGTTACCTCAGAAAGTTAGAACCTTTAATTAACTTTTGGTGGCTGAAAGTTCTAAAGAAAATATAAGAAGTTTTCATTGTTTAGGACTTGTTTTTCAAAAACAAAAAAATAAAGAGTGTTACCTTGCTCACTATTTCATGACTTTGAATCCAAATATCTCCTGAGCATTTGAGGGTTATAGACATCTAAAGACATCAACTCATAGATCGTTTAAAGTACTTTCTAGCCAAAAAGGAAAATTGAAAAAAATGAAAATCCCTATGTTTGAACAATTAAAATAGAGCAGGTTACTTTGCCCACTCTAAGAATTGCATAGGCCAGAAACAAAGAAACATTAATAGTTTTTTAATAATTGAGCTAAATAAGCTGAAGTTTTCACAGTGTTGTTAATTTTAACCACATCTCAAGTTGGGTAAGTTTCATGACTTAACCACCAAAGATATGGATGCTAGCTTCTCAAACATTTCAAAAAGCAATTTCAAAAAAATTTTTGCCAGAGTTCATTTTAAGTATAGTGTAAAAGTTATACCTTTGCTCTATCTTTTTTTTCCAGATCAAAAATTCTTAGGTCGACATAGGGTTTGTAAGAGGATCATCTATGGAACATTTTTGTCAAAATTTAACCTTGGATGCCCAAATTTGGGCATTTTGGGGCAAAATTAAGGGGTTTCTCCCAAATGTGAAACCTTGCCCACTCAAAAAATTTTAAAGAGCCATAAAATAAAGACTTTACACCCAAGTTGAACGAAACTTTGCCAAGACATGCACATACGCTAGAAGTTGTGTCGCATTGAGTGTCATGTGACACAAGTAAAATTTAGTAACTTGTGACACTTCGAAAAAGTTGGGTTAGCAGGTGGGTACATCAACTCGGTGTGAACCTAATTAGGGTTAAGTGTGTTACAATGTTTAAACTGAAACTTGTGGTGGTCTACTCAGCAGTGTACTTGGTACCAGACACAGCCAAACAAGATGTATTTGCTGTTTTTCATTATTTCAAAGATAGTGCTGCCCTGATCAGTCTTCTCCATAACACGTTTGATTCGTGCAGGCATACTTGATCGAATGAATGAATTGAGAGGTGATCGTCGAACAAGAACTCATCCACTTCCTCAATTTCAAGGATGTGTTGTCTGGTTTGTGATCAGTTCTTTCACCACCTTTGCATTTGTGTAAACCTCCAAAAAGTAGTCAGGGTCTCTTCAATTTCTAGGAAATTACAATCCATACTGTAAAAGTCTGGTTGAGTTCTTTCCACAGAACTCAAGCACTCTTGTGCAGTCGAGCATTTTTTTGTCCCTGCACATGCACTGAACTTGCACCGCAGGTTAATAGTATCGTAGTGAGTCTAGCTTGCTAGTTAGCAGATTTCTTAAAGACTACTTAAAGAAGTTTGCCTTTACACATTTTTACACATAACCTACTAGGTGGTTTTCCTTCACCTATTTCATGTGCTTTGCCTGTTGACAAGGACACACTTCCTGCAAAGATGTGTTATGATTAAAACATACAGGAGCCTGCTACTGACCTGACTCTGCCAAACCAGAAAATAAACAAAAGAGGAAACCCACCAAGATTATTCCAGAAGTGAAAAAAAAGAAAGTTAAAAAAAGGCTCTTACCCTGGAGTTTCCCAAACAACAAGGTACACTTGAGGCTATGTGTATGGTGTTCAGTTACAGTACAAGACTCGCTTGAACTCACATATATTTTTCATGTTTAATAAGGCACCTCGCACAAAAAATCGAATATAATTGCGAAAAATGATAAAAGTAATGCTTCTGACCGCTCAGCAACATTTATCGAACATTAAACAGCAGTGGAAAAGAAATGTCGTGAAATCTTGTGCTCTTCGAACTTCTGACCGTAACATTTACACTACCTAGTTATAAAAGTCAATGCACCAAACATCTTTCAGCGCTGTTTTCTCTAGTTGGTCTCTTATTTCGACATGAACATGAGATAAACTTTTGTGTGCCACCTTATTACAATCAACAAGAGTTTGCATGAAGTTATTAAATATGTTTATGAAAACTTACCGTTGTCCAATATGGCGGTCGAGTAATCACTATTTTCAAACAAAAACCTTCACGCAGCAAAAAGTTTCGATTGACAATGGAGGAAAATTGTCTTTCTCCGTTGTACATCAACCGAAGTTTCTTTTCGTCTTTAAAATCTGTCATAGCTTTCCTTTTAGCACCCAAAATATATAGAATTTTGAATTCTTCCTATCATTGTCAAACACGGACATCTTGAAAGTGCACCGCGTGCTAATCGAAGTGCACGGGTGCACCAGTTCCCAGTGCACCGGTGCGGTGCACTTATGCACCGGTGCACCACGCTCGATATTTTGGTGCACTTTTCAGTGAAAGAATGTTTCTATCGCAGTGCACCGGTGCACTAGTGCACAATAAGGGTGAGTTTCAGACAAGAAATATTATTTTATCTCGAGTTGCACTGTGACTTTATCCGGCCTCGAAAGTTCTCAATATGGGTAAAACTGGAGCTGAACGACTACGTGAATCGCGAGAGAGGAAGAAACAAAAAAAGAAGGAAAGCAATGCACGATTCTACTGGAAAAACAAAGACAGGATTTTAGAAGATAGAAAAGAACAGCGAAGGAGAAAAAGGCCACGGATCGATGAAGAACAAAGCGGCAGAAGTGAAGTTTCAAAACCGAACTGGCGGCTTTATAAAGCACGTC
>JAEMPF020020320.1:15000-32973 GCA_022496165.2 Catalaphyllia jardinei | reverse complement strand
CAAGGTGACCATTAATCCACAGTTGGAAGAAGATGAATATCTCCCCCACATTGAGGATATTTACGTCAGCCTAGGTGGGGGTACATTGTTCAGCGTTCTTGATCTGCGTCATGCTTACTTACAAATGGAGGTTGAGGAGCACTCTAGGCCATTCCTCACCATTAAAACTACCCGCGGTTTGTACCAATACCAGTGTCTTCCTTATGGTGTGGCTTCAGCGCCAGCCATCTGGCAGCGGGCCATGGACCAGATCCTACAAGAAATACCAGGAGTTTTCTGTTACCTGGATGATATCATTGTAACAGGCAGGACCATGGAGGAACATCTTGAGCGGTTAGTTGCCGTGCTGAAGAGGCTGGAAGAGTACGGTTTGAAGGCCAACCGAGAGAAGTGTAAATTCCTCCGAAGCTTTGTAGAGTATCTAGGACATGTCATTTCTGCTGAAGGACTACATCAATCTCCAAAGAAAGTAAAGGCTATCACGGAGATGCCAAAACCTCAGGATGTTACCCAACTGCGTGCCTTCCTTGGCATGGTCCAGTACTACGCCAGATTCTTACCTAATTTGGCCACTCATCTGGCTCCACTGCATCAGCTGTTACTGAAAGATGTGAAGTGGTCGTGGAGAGCTGAAGAAGAAGCTAGTTTCCAAGTGGTGAAAGAAGTGTTGCTACAGGATCGGGTTCTGATGCACTATGACCCTGACTTGCCACTAGTTCTTGCCACGGACAGCTCCTCGTATGGTCTCGGAGCAGTTTTATCGCACCGTACTCCAGAGGGAGTAGATCGCCCTATTGCTTATGCATCCCGGTCTCTGTCTGAAACAGAAAAGAAATATTCACAAATCGAGAAAGAAGCATTGTCCTTAGTCTGGGGTGTGAAGAAGTTCCAGACCTACGTGGAGGGCCGTCACTTCACCTTGGTGACCGACCATCAGCCTTTGAAGTACATAATGGACCCTGGGAAGGCTGTGCCAGTCACTGCAGCAGCAAGGATTCAGCGTTGGTGCCTTTTCCTGGGTGCTTTTTCATACGGCATTGAGTTCCGAGGTACCAAGAACATGCCAATTGTGATGGTTTATCTCGCCTACCTCAACCATCGACACCTGCTGACAAGCCTGATGAAGCGGAAATGTTCCAAACACCCGTAGTTGAAGCTCTCCCAGTTACAGAACAAGAACTGAGAATGCAGACCCGTAGGGATCCAGTGCTTTCCCGTGTTCTAGAGCTTGTGCAGTCAGGATGGCAAGGAACAGAAGTTCACCCTGAACTCATTCCCTATGCCCATCGTGGTAACGAAATCACAATTCATCACGGAGTTCTGATGTGGGGTAGTAGAGTTGTTGTCCCAGCCAAACTGAGAGAGAGAGTTTTGGAAACACTTCACGAGGGTCACATTGGTATGGTCAAGATGAAGGGCTTGTCGTGGGGGTTCGTTTGGTGGCCGAATATCGACAAGGACATAGAGGGGACAGTCCGAAACTGTGAGGGATGTCAGGAGATAGCAAATAATCCAGCCCGTGCACCCCTGTATCGGTGGGAGTACCCTGCCCTTCCCTGGCAAAGACTTCACATTGATTTTGCTGGACCAGTTCAAGGAAAGATGCCCGTGGTGGTGATTGATGCCCACAACAAGTGGCCTGAGATCGTTGTGATGGAGAACACCACTGCTGAGGAAACCGTCAGCACGCTGCGGTCTCTGTTTGCCCGCATGGGACTTCCTGACCAGATTGTATCTGACAATGGCCCTCAGTTTACATCCGACATCTTTAAGAAGTTTGCAACTGCGAATGGCATTACGCATGTCACTGGTGCACCTTACCACCCATCAACCAATGGCCAAGCGGAGAGATTGGTACAGAGTTTCAAGAAAGGGGTGAAAGCTGACAAGTCCAGTAGAACCCTTCAACACAAGCTTGATAGGTTTCTGTTAGCCTATCGATCAGTACCACATCCAACTACTGAGCTTAGCCCTGCGCAGCTTCTCCTGGGTCGAAATGTTAAGACAAGGTTGGACCTAGTTAAGCCAAACGTGACAAGGGAAGTCAACAAGAAGTTGCTCCAGTCCAATAACAGCACTTTGAGGGCTTTTGACCACAACCAGAATGTATGGGTCCGCAACTACCGTAGAGGTCCTAAATGGGTGCGTGGCACAGTCATTGAGCGGACAGGCCCAGTCCTATACAGAGTCAAGGTAAATGACCAAACCTGGAAACGTCATGTTGAGCAGCTGCGGGATAGCAACCTTTGCCCACCAGAAGTGGAAACGACTGATGATTGTGCTGTTCCTGAGGAGATTGAGCAGGGTATGCCTGTTGTCATGGAGACTGAGTGTAAGGACGTACCACCCCAGGCCGCGATGCCCAGTGGGGAGGTTCCCTCTCCAGAGCAGCGAAGTCAGCTACTGGATCCAAGACCAGAATTGATTACCACTCGTGTTGGTCGGGTAGTTAAACCTCCTCATAGGTTGAAGGACTATGTTTTCGACTAGAGGGAACAGTACTGTTTCTTCGTCTGTTGTCACAGTACCGGCATGTTATCTGAGATACTTTGGCATTTGTTGTTGAATTTTGTTTTATTTTCTTTATTTTGTTAGTTACCTTACCTGGTCTTAAAAAGGGAGGAAATTGTTAGGTATTTTCCCGTTTGGGTTCCCTGTACTACAAAGCTAGTATCACGTGATCCGTTTTCCATATTTAGTATTGTACACGAGGTTCAGGTCTCTTCGGATTAAACAGTTCTTGCCGCCATTGATCTAAGTTACTGTGTTCCCGGCCCCTTTTCGTGAATACATGACACCACCCACTTCCTCAACAAACTTGACAGCATCGGCCAACTACCCAATGGTGTTTTACTTGTAACCCTTGATGTAGCATCACTCTATACCAACATACCCCACAATGACGGAACCAAACCCTGCAGTGATTTTCTGGACAAACGAGTCAATCCAACTATCAAAACTTCAAGACTCTGTGATATTATCCGGATGATCTTCACAAATAACACTTTCACGTTTAATGGACAACGTTACAGACAGATCAATGGAACTGCGATGGAAACAAAAATGGCCCCCTCCTACGCCAATCTCTTCATGGGCAATTTTGAACAAAAAGCCCTAGCAGGTGCTACACATTCTCCGCAGGGGTGCACAGTCTGGGGAGAGGGTTGTATTTTAGCTGACATTTTTGACTGTGCACCCGTCCGGTAAGTCGTATTTGTCAGGAAGAAGCGGTCGCTAATGTTGTTTCAAGCTGTGCCGTAGTATGTTGGATGGTCACAGGGTGCGTCGGAAAGTTGAAAGCTCCAGCATTGAAGCAAAATTCGTTCGAATTGGAGCGGAAAGTTTGAAGATTTTTCCAAGCCGACCAGAAAAGCGGAGCAATGGACTATCCTTCCTTGAGTTGGAGGGAAAAATCGAGCAGCGGCCCGGGTCTTTCAAAACAGCAATGTCCAGCCTTGACTTCGTCTATAGAAAGCTACGACAAACACCTGAAAACCTCCCAGAAACGCCAAATAGACAACAGAAATCTGGCAAGGGGAGTTCATTTATTTAAATTCATTCCAAAAAAGTAACATTTTATTTCATATCGCGATTTTATCCTTCGTTATATTAAATTCCATACAATGTCTTGTAGATCGCTCAAATTCTCAACGGTCCAAAGTGCAACACAACACCGCGCACTTAAGTCAGTCACGTCTCACTCGATACGCGTACGTAAATCATTTAAAATATTTGATCGATTCTTCGAATCGTGAGTTTGGGACGCCTGTGTCTAAGGCATCTGCAACTGTATTCACACTTCCTGGGATGTAGCGAACTTTGCACTGGAACTCTCTGAGCTTGTCGACTCATCTCCACAATCGACCACCGTGTTTCTGGGGTCAGGTTAGTAGCCACTTAAAGTTAACCTTGCGTCAAAGCAAATATGGACGATAGGCTTTCAAGGCCTCAATCGCCACACGACATTCCATTTCCATAGCTGAATAATTGCGTTGAGACTTGTTAAGTTTCCTTCCACCAAATACCACTGGTTTTCCGATCCTACTGGCATCAGACTGCTTTAGAAAGAAAACCACTGCTTTGTCAGAGGCATCACAACAAACAATGAAACGTCCCTGTCTATCCAGGAGTTTAAAAGTCACTAAAGAGCACAGTATCTCCTTAAGTTGCTTGAAAGCACTGTCACACTGAGATGTCCACACAAACTCTGATTTGTTGAGGACATCATAAAGTGGGACCTCAATATGGGCAAAATCGTTCACAAATCTCCCCCAGAATGTACAAACACCCAGAAACCGGCGAAGATCAGTTTCATCCAACTTCTCTTTTGTGGTCTTACACCATCCTTGTCAATGATGACATGATCAAGGAACTTGACTGACCTTGTTGCAAATTGACATTTCTTGCCTGATAACCTACAACTAGCTTTCCTGATTGTTTGTAAAAATCTCTCAATACGTTTTAAACGCTCCTGAAAACCACAGTGCAAACAAATCACATCCAGGTAAGCCGTAACATCCTTGGCATCCGACACTTGCAGCATGTCCTCGATTACTGCCTGGAAAGTTTCTGGAGCCCTAGCAAGCCCAAAAGGTAACCAAAAATCCCCTCGAAAAGACATCAGCATAAGTAAATCACCAAGCTGTCGTCTTTCAATGTCGCTTAGGTCACTGTCAGACAAATCAATGCCAAGTTTCTCCAAATTTCCTTTAGATAAATCATTCATGTAAGACACAGTAGGACCATCCTTTTCTCAAAGGGCCAGGTCAGTCAACAATGTCAGTAATAATCCCGACTTCTGGCTCTTGAACAGCATCACACTTTCATCACGTAGGTTTACGGTTTTCACCCACAACACCCTCGCTATCAACAGCAGTTTTAGTCATGAACACCCCACCTTGGGTTCTAGTGGACTTATACAAACCAGCTCCACAGACTACATTCTTTGTTTAAATGGGAATCAGGACCTGATTTCTTGCAGGCAATTGCAGTGTGCTCCTGGCAACTACCAGAAAGTGATTTTCTACCAAATCATTACTGCATTTGCAGTGATCGAATAGGGATTTCTTCCAATTATCCAACCACAGAGCACCATCGCGGATTCCCCAAGAACTCTCATGGTGACTTTCAATGAAATCAGCTCCTAACACGGACTTCTATTGTGTTTGGGCATCCCTCAATTCGAGTTACTCTTCCGCCTCCCCACGAACAGTAATGGGCTGGTGAGTAGTGAAACAAGAGAGACGAGAATCCTTGATCTTCAAACCAGGAGTACTTGAAGCTATCAAGCACACCTCTGCACAGGTATCTGCCAAGAAGATTGCTTTCCCTTTACTCACAGTCCCTTCCTACTTACAGCCATACCTCTGTTTACAGTGTTAATAATAGACTCTTTCTGAGGAAGGTATGGGTAGTTGAACCCTTTGCAAGAGTTCAAGGCTGGTGTCGGGGTCCTTAGCAAGCCCCGTTCCCGTTTTAAGTCGGGCAACTCCGAGCCCAGTGACCATGACCCTGATTGCAAGCTCTGTAAACATCAGTGGGCGTTAGACCTGTCTGTCTTCCTCCCCTACGTGCGGCTGCAGACAAGGGGACCTTAGGAGCCTCTGAGCTCTTCTAGGTAAGTTCCACTGTCTTATTTACCATTGTTTCAATTTCACTGACCTGTTTGTCTGCACCTGTTGGGTTGACCTTTTTACTTGATTTACTAACAGAGGCCACCTTATGGACTCCACCACTCTCCCCCTCCAACGTAGCAATTCTCTTGACAACAGTTTCCACTGGAGTCTTCAGGAGATCATCCTGTCTAATCATAATTCCCTGAGACCCTTCTTGAGCCCAGTAGTAAAGTAGCATGACGCATCCTCAACTTTCCTAGACTCGTAAAAAGCAAGAGCGCCGATTTGTCCGTTGTTTTTCTTCTTCTGGGAGTTTCTGGTAGTTCATCGACTATAGGGGGAGTGCAGGCTCTGTCATAAGCCATTCGGAGATCCGCTAGATGCGAATGTAATGTTTCACCATCCTTACGGCTTTTTGAATTAAAGTCTTCAACAAAGCCAGACATCCCTCGTATCTCTGCTTCAGAGCCCTCACGGTCTCTGACTGTTGGTTGTAAAGTGCATTCTTTCGGGTCGTCTTTTAAATGTACAGCACAGTACTGTCCTGCTTTTTCGTCCCACCACTCGTTCACCGCTATGAAGCACATCTTCGCAGGAGAATTTCACTTCCGGAAGGACTACTCCATGCGATCCCATCGCTGCCGCCAGTGTAATGAACGAGAGACGAAACCTCTGAAATAAGCGAGTTAACAATAGTTTGAATGACCAATCACACTTGGTTACCGCGCCTAGCTTTGTAAAAACTGCTACGATATACTCGAAATCAGTCGTACAAATCTTCGAGGACCTTTTCCTGTCGCAGAAAAAGCGAGACAACATGCTGCTTGAGGGGATTCAGACTAAAGAGTTCTGCAAAGGTCCGCTTAGACGTGAGAGACAAGAAAACCGCCCCCTCTGAAAACAATCAAGCATTGCATCAGGCTCAACTAACAGATCCTGACAGACCACGGCCTTTTCTGTCCACAGGTCCTGTACAGTGACCTCGTATTCGTATTCACTAGCTTCACATGTCGTCAAAGGCTCTGACCCATCAAAGCTAAAATACAAGCTGACCAACACCCAGCTCGAGTTCAAAATGATCCGCAGAGTTCCAGATGACACTGACAGACTGGGCGCACAGTGGTTACTCCGGTGGCAAGGAGCTTGCCTTTGACCATGTGACTCGTTATAAAGTGGTCCCATTCGTTAAAGGCACTGACCCGAGGCTGAACATCAAAGTCAACTCCCAAAGAAGGTCAATGAAAGGCATCCTCCTCCTTTTCATGGAGCCGTGCACCACGGGCGCAAGAGATTCCTGATGAAAGCCCGCGTCAGTTGTGATTAACGGCTCGCCCAACATGCTGTACAACAATGGCATCACAGCAAGGACATTTGGAGCGAGGTCAACCGTTTCTTTGTGAAAGAAAAAAAACACAAGCACATGAATCTGGAAAAGTTTTTGAGCGAAAATAAGTTCGCGGTCCCGTTTGATTTGCGCTCCATGGCAGATCAGGCAATGCATGGCAGTGGCACCCGCCCTGTGAACACCACAGACGGAGTCCAGCTGTAAATCAGACTGAATGGAAAAGGCTCAGGCAGCGTGAACTGCCATATGTTCGTTATCTCCGTCTCCCGGTTCAGCATAATGGACAGGCAGCAGGAATCTGTGCAGTATTAAATATGTGAAAATTGGATATAATGGATCCGAGCAATATTCCGTTTAACACGCTCATCGCGAGGCCTACCAACTCGGAAAAGACGCAGTTCCTCACAAACCACCTCTGTGGCCCCTTCTGTGGTAGGTTCGATTATGTTATGCTCATCTACTCGGCATTTGCTTATGACAAGACCCTTTACCGTTTCGCTGGGATAAGAGAGACCCGTAGTTGTTTCTCATTATCTACGAGCAGCATAAGGTAGAAGTTTGGTTGAAAATAGTCAATTCGATTTTTGAAGGAACCAACACTCTCGTAGTCCTTGATGATAGGGTAGCCTCAGCTTTTTCCTCCCGCCTCGTGGTATCGTGTGAACACCAGACTTTGGCCGCCGTCAACTACCTCCTTCAACATTGCATAAGCTTCTTTGCAAGGGCTACAAAGTTCAGCGCCTCACTCTATCATTCCTCTTAGGAGTGTACAACTCTGGGTCAAATTTTAGAACGCACGCATCTTTTCCAAGGCTCCAATCTGCAAAGGTTTATATCCCCTTTCCTTTGAAGATTTTCTGAAGACATATTCACCGTAATCAGGGAGCTTAAGATATTTCAGCTTTCCAGGGCTATCGAACCACTCGTAAGGAAGCAACGATTTCTGGACCTGTACACTTTTACCCACTTTTCGTGACTGGTGCCCATATAGTTGATAATGTCAACGAAGCGGAAGCTTTTTGTTATCATGAACATCGCCATGTTTGCCTTTTTTTCCTACTCAGACCTTGCCCGTTGTGTCCGCTTACAGCTCTGCGAAATGCTCTTTGATCATAACGCTTGCAATTGAAACCCGGAATAGGCACCTGGTCGCGCCATTCCACTATTGCTCTATGCTGCTTTCATGGAACCAGGGCGATATCGTCTGGCATCAACTCCCCTCTTACCAGGGCTGAAATGTTTTTTTTTTCCACTCCTCTCCGACTCCTCTATGAACTTCCGAATCAGCTCTTTTGGCTTGGCGTCACAGATATGCGTGGGCTCGCTTTTAAGCGTGTCGCCATCGAAACACGTGCGTTTTCCGCCCCCACCCCCGGCCATACGTGAGCGATGCTCTCACCTCGTTTTTCCTCGTCTTTTCGTGAAACGATTCTAAATCATAAAAGATCATATGTGGGTAGGTTCTTGTTTCCTGTTTTGGCAGAACTTCTCGCTCTTTTTGGTCTTCACATTCCCATTTCTCGATAACGCGGTCGCCGGCCGCTCGAAGTGCTCTTGTACTTTCCACTGTTGCAAGAAAACGGTCTTCTCGAGTTTGGTTGTGGCTGATAATTTTGACCCGATCGTTTGAAAAACAACTACAACACCCATGTCAGTGGCAGCCGTGGTATTGGCACACAGTCTTTGTGGTCGGGTCCAAACCGTCCACCGAAGCACCAGCAATCCACCTGTCCCCAACGTGCTCGTATAAAGCGCCATGTATATGCTTTCTCAGCAGCTTGCTTGTACTCTCAAGCCAGTGTGTCGATGATGTCGAAATTCCGGCCTTGCTGCAGGCCCTGCTGCAGGCCTTGCTGCTGGGTTATTAAACGCTCTCTCGAAGGCTGTCTGCGGAACTTTCACCCTGTCGTTCATCGATAATTGTTGTTCCTTGTTGTTCCGGCTTTGCTGTAGTTGTAAAACGCTCTCTCATAGGCTGTCGGCGGAACTTTGACCCTTTCGTTTATCGACAATTGTTGTTCGGCTGTCTTTTAGAAGTGCTTTGTTGAGCAGTCTTAATCATTTTTTTATGTGATGCGCGGCATGCATCTCTTTGTTTCTCGTTCACCTATACGTTACATATTTTGCGGTGCGAGTGATGGAGCGTGCCAGCGTGACACGAAAAGAAACTGACAAATGCAAAACGCATAAGAGCACTAAATTTGCTGTCTACAATTCGCCGGTATTTATTCGATCCAACGCTTACCACTACTTATTATAATAAACTCCTTTGTTTGTGTCCTCTAGGCTTGTTCCCACAAAGTATACCCAGCTCAAACAATCACGCGCAAATGAAATAAACCGGGTTATTTATGTCAATAGGCCCTTTGCACGATCCGGTCACATGGAACGGATTAATTATGCTGGGACGCAAAAAACGCAGTGGGACTTCCAAAACAAAGGAACGATCTCACCAGTGCAGTCGGTCTTTCCGTTGTTTTAAAAGTCCCACTGCGTTATTTGCGTCCCAGTAAGCCCGGATCGTACAAAGGGCTTGTAACTCAAAAACTCTCTAGCCTTCTACATACAATCAAAAACTGTAGGGTCGAATTCCGGTCGTTACCCCAACTCCAGGTAAAAAAACTTGCCATTAGCATGGTTAATAGAGGGGAATGGTTATGAAACTCAACAAAGTTCCTTGTTGTATGTATTTGTTCGCCGTTTAGGCTGTCACTGTGCACAAAACACAATAGTTGTTTACTCCGTATTGAGGAACTAACCAATAGCAACGTGCTGGTTACGGAATTCATGCTGTGCACCGCCGTGAACCTTCCAACATAAATCATGTCATCTTTGTGTGGTCCTTTGATGTTTGCCGGGCTTCATAACCAGTCCCCTCTTTTGACTATGATATTCCATTGCTATAGTCTATTGAAGGTTCCGTTCGAAACACTTTCTAATATCATTATTATTAGCTTTAAGGTGCTCTTTTGCAGTAGTGCAAAGTAATTTACGTGATTCTCGCTATCCGGCAATTGGAATACCCTCAAAACGGTGAATTGGCCGTGCGGCGCTCCGTTATTTAAAGTAATTTATTTGCTTCCATGCGTTAGCGAAGGAAGCATTCAATAGCGATGCGCGCGAGTGACGTCATGACTCAGATAAGACTCAGACAAGCAAACTGAAATGGTGGATGATTTTGAAGATTTCTTTAGGGGCAAAAGCAGGTGTTCCAAAAACACTTGTGAAACGAAAACTTCGCCTGCATTCCCTGTATTTCCCTCAGAACACGCTTATGTTGACTGAGTCTCGCGGGGAATTTAGTGATTTGCATTCTATATTTAGACATCGTGCGCTTCGCTTTTCCAGGCCAAGAAATTCAGAATAATTTTCTGAGAAAATCATTGAGTTATTCTCGGCAATTCAAATTACACCTGCGATAGAGCGGCTTTCAATTGAGTGTCGAAAGTAATGTCGCAATTGCTTTGGCTTAGGTTTTAGTATGCTCTATGATTGGATCAAAAATCTCGACCAAACCATTCTACCAATCAGGCGGCTACTTGCATTTGGTCCGTGTTCTGATTCGCTGGCCGGAGTAAAACCCAGTCCAAATGAGTTCCATTTGTGGTTGAATGAAGGGTGTATTTACGTCCCTACGCCATCGGCGCTGTGATTGCTTTGGTTTTGTTTTAATATTCACACTCAATCCATCGTATGGAGAAAGGTGACTTGTACATTCAGCCGCTATTCTTCGCGAGCAGAGAACGCTAAATCATGTCAAACAATTGGATGATGGTGTTTTAGAGAAATTGAAATTGAAAGGAAAACAGCTGTTGCATACATTTTTCCTAAAAACGTGTGAAAATTTTTCTACGTATTCTTAAAACTGATTTAGTGTCCAAAGGTATTGTAGTTAAATGTAAAGCCGCCATCTTTTTCCGCACCGTGGATTGAAAACCGTTCTAATGTAGTTAAGCCTGATTTTGTTATGGTGGTGCTATGCCGTGCAGTATCCTAATGGTACCTTGCATTGTGCTTGATTTGCGAAACGTTCTATGCATTTTTTGTTTTCACCAGGTGTTCAGGTGTTCATTTTTTTTTCACCAGGTATTCAGTTGACAGCGATGTTTCCAGTGGAAAAGCTCTCCCAGTTTGAGTCAACAAACGCTTCGTACAGAATCCTAAAGCCATGGTGGGATGTGTTCACTGACTATCTGTCAGCAGTCATGCTGATCATTGCTTTGTCTGCAGGGGCAATGCAAGTACTGCAAGGTGATCTCATCTGTCTTCCAGCAGCTGAATGCAACTTAAACAAGGTAGCCTACGACTCAAGGAATGGCAGCATTCCAGTTTCCACCAGCGTCCTCAGGAAAAACCGTAGCTTTTGTCAAAAATACTACCCGTGGGCCACAAAAGATTCAAGAATGACGGTAATCGCATTGACCAAACTAGAAGACAGACGGCAGTACGACTTTGTGGATGCCAAGTGCGGTCAGGAAGCTGTGCACCTCTTTGCATCATACGTGCCGTTCATCCTTTTTCTTCAAGCAGTGATACTTGTAATTGTTGATAACTTTTGGTTGAAGTTCCCTAAGACGTCGTCGACCATGGATCATTTTGTAAAGTTGGTTTTGGAGTGTTTTAATTCTCCAGGAACTTGTTTAGACGTGTCTAATGTCTTGTGGGGAACAAGAATTTCCGAAGATGCCGAAAGCAATGCGACAGAAGACATAGAACAAGGTATTTGGGAAAGAGAAACGCTCCTGCGCAACAAAACAGAGGAAGACGCTCTTTCAGTGCAAATTCCTTCAACTCAGTCGGACAGAGATTCAACCTCGTCCCTTGAGCTTTCTGAAGCCATCAAAGCCAAGACGTTGTACGAGAAAATACGACACTTTCAAAAAGACGTCGAACATCAAAATCGTCAATTGTTGGTGAGGATATATCTAGCCCAAGCTGTCATACAGTGTGTTTTTTCACTGGCGTTTTTAATCGTTAATTCGTGCTTTTACAACAGCGTAAGTAGCACAGTGAAATGTGATATCGATGATATCGATGGCGCAATTTATGGACCTTACGATTATTTTGAGTGCTCATATGCCATTGCTGTGTACTTCCGTCTTACACTGATTATATTTTACGTGCTTATAACTCCGTATTTTTTGTTATGTGTCTTCACCTGCTTTTGGACATTGAAAATGTGGAAATTCAAAACACCGTTTACCTTCGAGGAGGTACGAAAACTTGATACGGAGGCATTAAAGCTAGGTGACATAGACCCCGCCCATGGAGACTTCGCCTTTATGCTTCATCTTTTGAATGAGTATAATAAGCTATACTTGAATAGGTTTGCTGTATTCTTGTCACAAAAGAACGAAAAGAATCTGAAAGACTTCATACTTTCAAAGGAATGGCCACTTGATAAATTGAAAAGGAAGAGTACCGAAAATGGAACTAAATTAAGGTTAAACGGCTTATCTGGTATTCCTAACGCTATTTTCCAGTTGCCGCAGCTAGAATCGTTAACATTGGAAGACTGCACATTGACAGAAGAGGATTTTGACTCAGAGGATTGGCAAAACCTTGAGCTACGATCACTTT
The DNA here is from genome assembly GCA_022496165.2 of Catalaphyllia jardinei. Classification (NCBI taxonomy): domain Eukaryota; kingdom Metazoa; phylum Cnidaria; class Anthozoa; order Scleractinia; family Caryophylliidae; genus Catalaphyllia; species Catalaphyllia jardinei. Next base: position 20,433 of record JAEMPF020020320.1, on the reverse strand, counting down.
CATTGGTGAGATGTCGCTTGAAGTCTATACCTAAAGCAATCTTTCAAAACTGTGAATCCCTTGAAACATTGGACTTGTCCTACAACAAGATCACCAGTGTTCCTGAGAATATAGCAGACCTTCATTACTTACACACGTTGAATATTGCTGGCAACAAGGTGACTGAAGGCCTGGAGCATATCGTCAAGATTGACAGTCTCCAAGTTTTAAATTTAAGGGAAAACAATTCCCTCCAGAATGTTCCAGATCAGATTAAAAGTCACCCAAGGCTAAGGAAGCTGTACGTTAACGAAACTGTTTTTTTAAACATGTCGGAAGAAATGAAAAAAGCCCTTGAAGGTGTAATTGATACAGGAAGGCGATCTCCCGACGACGTCACTGTGATAGAGTACACACCCTCGAGGGCTTCACACATTGAAGAAGCAAGGAAAGACAGAGAAAAAGTGTACAAAATGACATCAAAACCGAAAGGTCTAGCTTTGATTTTCAACTTTTGTTCTTATGAGCATCTTCGACTTCCCACTCGTTATGGATCAAACGTCGATGCTGAAAGGCTGGAGAAACTGTTTAGGGGTATCGGTTACAACGTAAAAGTTCGACAAGACCTTTCCTCTGCCATGGACTTCAAAACTGAGTTGACCGATCTTCTTGCAAATTATGGGAGTGGCGACTCTGTTGTTGTGGCTGTGATGGCACATGGTTCAAACAAAGGTGTGTTTTGCTGTGATGGGGGAATCGTTTCAGTCGATGAGATAGTTTCTATTGTTGGTAAGGCTGATATCTACCTTGACAAGCCGAAGTTAATTTTTATTCAAGCGTGTCGTGGTGACAATCCTTTGTTCCAAGATCCTGTATCTGTACCCTCCAGTCCAGTTGAGCATACATTGCACGAAGACAAAGAAGGAACATCAACGATGCGTCTTCAAACTGAATCACGGAATCCAGTCGAGAGTGATGCCGCGCGTCCAGATACATCTCCACCTTCATTCCCAGATTCAGTAATGGATCCAGATGTTCTACCAGTCAGCATACCAGCTCATTCTGATGTGCTTATTGGCTATTCCACTCTTCCTGGTTTTCCCTCGTATCGGAACTCACTGCAAGGTTCATGGTACATCCAGTGTCTTGTCGAGGTCTTTTCTCAGTATGCATTTGAAGAAGATGTGTTAAGCCTCTTGACGTATGTCAATTACAATGTATCTCGCAAATTTAAAACCATGCACGGTTTCAGGCAAATTCCTGCTCCTCAAAGCACACTGACTAAAAAGCTGTTTTTCCTCCCTGGTTACTTCGAGGATGATGATCATTCTTATGCAGCATCCACTTCGAGTTAAAGTGTGTTTCAGTCGAACTACATTTACTTTGAAGACAGGGGCTTTCTCCTTGGAATGACGAAGGAGTAAACAAGACTGTGTTTTTGCTGAGACTTGTCTTCGTGTGTACATAAGACCTAGAAAGAGAAGAGAAGAGAAATTTAGTTTATTAAGAACTCTCTTGCAGTAAAAAGCTGAATTGACGAGCTTGAATTTACAAGTGTAAAACTATGCGATATGCAGAGGTTCCGGACCAGAAACACTGCAGTAGAGGAGGAGGACAGCGGGTGTGGTTCCTGCTTCCTTCTCTCCATCCTTTCTAGTACGCTGAAACCTCTCTCTTTGCCTCAAAGGTCTCCACACCCTTGAGGAAAATCTGTCTCCAGAGGACTCAGTCCTTGGTAGGTTCATCCTAGCTTGCTGTCATTATTCTGCACTACATAGCTACTCTGTGTCAGCCATGTGAAAGATACTAGTGAATGATAAGTGCTTCAGTACAGGGATAGTTTCTCTTAAGTTCAGGCCACAGGTATCAGGTTTCGTCTGAACATTCAACTATTTTTCTCTGATCTAATCATGCTTTCCAACCGTTTCTGGAGAAGGGCTTCGGATGTGAATCCACTCCTGCAAAAGCTGCGACGTCACTGTTTTCTAAAACGTTTCGTTTTTCCTGAGCATCCGAGTACAGGGAAACGACATTTTCTAACTGGCCCACTTGCATATACTTTCTTGCATACTTCCCTAGCCCATTTCCGAGTTGTGTAAGCCTCTCCATTAAAGGGAGGCCTGGTGCACCACCGTTCATGTGACAATGAGTTTAATCTGCAAGTGAATTAAATCTTATTTTCATATTAAAGAATGGGTACCAAGACTCGCTTTGAGGACGAGGTTTAAAGAAATTTGGAAATGGCCTATTCGCGGTTACCCAAGAACGAATGGACTTACCTACCTCCATCCCTACCCCGAATAAGAGAATAACTGCGGTTGAAACGAAAACAGATACCTGGTCAGAACATATGAATTCTCGTAACGGAAATTTTTTTTTCAATTCAATTCAATTTATTCCCTCTTGATGTAGTTACTTACTAAATTACAGACATTTGTAGTTGCTAAACGATGTTTCTATTGAATTAAGTGAAAGTGCTCAGCATGGTGGCCAAATAAACCATTCGGTTTCCTAGTTGGCCTCCATGTTACTTGTGGCCGGGTTTTGACAGAGCTGAGACGATCGGAGTAACATGCATAATCAGGGACGGAGACCGTAAGTCTTGGGATGCGCGCGGACCCATGATATGGGACAATTTTTCTATTTTTAGAACAAATTGCGCCATCCTGACGTCATATATCCGCGCTGATCCACGCACGTGTCTTGGGCTCTCGCGTGGATGTTGTCACGTTGTGTGATGAAATGTTGAGAGGGTCGAAATTATCTTGCCGACTTTTCACTGCGATGGCAGGGAATATGGCAGAGAAGAAGAACCAGGGCTCTTCTATGTACTTTTATGCTCTGATTTAATGGAAAAGGTGTGTATTTCAGGGTCGAGAATTTCTTTAATTTCGCACTGTGAATGAATAAAATCCGCTCGCCGTGGCTCAGTAGTTATACGCGTAAACTTCTGTGTTTGTTTTGCAGAGAAAAGTTCTGTAAGAAAACTGTTTACTCCGGTATCGAGTTAATTTGTGAGTTTGCGAAACAATGCTTAATCATAACCAAAACCTATTTCTGATAGTTTTTTACTGTTTCTGCTCGTTTGGCGAGTTTTTGAAAGGCAAGTCTGACGCGTACGGGTAGTTCATTTTCATAGTGCAGCGCGTGCACTTTCAAGTGCGAGTCGGTGTTTTCAGATTGTCAACAAATCGTGAAAAAGACTTGTTTCATTGTCTTTTGTGCTGAGATACTACACAATTGTCACCAATGTTCATCAAAAGCCTACCAACATCATGTGTGTTTCTTTCACATAGAGAAACTTTACACTTTACACCTTACAAAGAGTTTTGCCTCAATCGAAATATTTATTCGAGTTGATTAAAAGTGTCATCGTAACTTTTCTGATCATTTCTGCTGTATTCACATATTTTCAGCTAAGCTGTTAATATGTTCTCAAACGTTTATCAACATTAAACATATTCAAAAACTACAGATATTGTATGAGTTCGGTGTACCTTTTCACACAAAGTGCGAAATCCAATTTGTCATTTTTTTCGAGCTGTGCAAAACACGCATCGGCGGGCGCTCTTATTCATCGACAACAAATTTTTTCACAAACAAAATTTAGCAGCATCTACCGACATAAAACTATTGTCACTTATTGGGCCTAAACGCTGCTATATCCAAACATATCCAACTAGTTTGTTTTCTGTGTTATGGAAAATTAAAGCTGTTAATCTTCTTCATATGTGAATTTTTAGACTGGATTAAACTGAAGTTCTTTTTAAAGGAGCAGCGGAACTCAATTTAATCTGCGTTATGAAGCGGGAAATACCTAAATTCGGCACTGTCTTCACTCAAACTGGAGCAACTTACGGCGAAAATACTAAGTAAAGTTCCAACAGCCATAAACAGATAAAGGCGTTGAGTTGTGGGCCAAAAGCATAAACGATTTCGGGAATTTCGAACGCCATTATCCTCTACGCGACATCGCAAAAATCCTCGCAGCAATGTACGCGCGTGTGCCGCAGGCGATGGCGCAATTTGTTCTAAAAATAGAAAAATTGTCCCATATCATGGGGCCAACCCCAGTACTGGAAATGGCGCGTGCTTACGGTCTCCATCCCTGATTATGGCTCCTGGTATGTTTCAATTCGTTTACTTTGTTGCCCTTTTCAACTTTCGAATCCATGAAACGCATTCAAATCCTATCTTACCAACATGTAAAAAGTTCCTATTGCCATTTTTATTCTCAGTGCGATGTTGGGAGGTTCTTAAAGGGGCAGTGTCACCCTATTCGGCAACTTTATAAAAAGCCAGAAGGTGTCTTCTCATTAATTGAATTCCAAAAATAATGGTCTAGTTTTGTTATTAAAGACTATTTGAAGGTACTGAAACTGTTTCCTGTCGCCTGTCGCTATGGATAGCAAGGATGGAACTGGATTGAAACTTGAAAAAAAATGGCCAATTTTTTCAATATTTAATGCTACGTCTTCAAAAAATCCTCAAGAAATTTATTATAGTTAGCCCTCTCTGATTAAATTCATTTGATATCTTCGTCGTATAGATGTGCCATTAATCGTACTGCAATTTAATTAAATTTTACAAAACATGTAGTTAGGTATTGGAAAAAAGCTATGAAAGCATCGTTAGAAGTGCCAAAACCTACTGAGGTTATTAAAGCGTGCGGATGTAGACATGAAAACTTAACGAGTTTTTTTTTTAGCACATGCTTTCTGGCAATACCTACAGCCAATTGATACCATGGCCATGAAACTTTAAATGGTTGTGCGTGGAAAACTTTAAAGTTTAGACTATATTTAGGAATCTAAGGACTCTTTCTAAGAATTTCGGGTCAATTGTTTAGGAAGAGTGAAAGTTCTCTGTAAGACCAACATATTTTATAAACTTCATCCACCTTGCAGCACATGCTAGATCATAGTAGCGCATAAGTTTCCATTCTAGTAATTAGATTTCATAAGAATAATTGTGTTATTTTGGTGTTTTGATATATAGGAATTATCTTTCTTAGACTCCTCCTTGAAATTATCGATTTCAGTAGATCTGTTGTTATGAGTATAATATTCGGACTGCAAAGATTGATTTTTAAATAAACGACTCAATATTGTTGATTCTGTTCTGTTCTTTTCTGGTTTATAACTTCTATCAAAAGAAGCATTTTGCGAGACATCTTGTTTTATTAACTGCAACAAAATGAGAGCATCAGAAAACCATGCCATTACTTGGCGCAAAACCCTTAAAATGAAAATACTTAACCAGTGCAAAACAGTAGGAGGAGGGGAATGATAACAACGACAAAATAGTTGCAAGACAATCGGCATTAACCAATCCAAGAGCGCTTATACGATGCGTCCGTCATTTTATGTACATTAACATGTACATGTAGTTTTGTGTGGGATACCTGTGGGACAGGCATCCCACACTAAAAATATGCGATCGGGTGCATGCAAG